>CAVNYN010281709.1:0-71451 GCA_963692815.1 Nyctanthes arbor-tristis
CCCCCCCCCCCCCCGAACACAAAACACCCAAAAAAAAAAAAGGTTAAAAAAAGGAAGAAACTATAGAAGGGAACACAGAAAAAGAAAATTAATATATCTACACAATTCTCAACTAAATTGGAATAAGAATAATAAAACTTAAGTTAAAATAAGAATAAGATCTCCTAGTAGTTCAATAAAAATGAGGAAGAAATTAATTTCTATAGCATTACAGTAATGCGCGTGGTTAATCCCCTTTTATTAAATATAAGAAGATATATACATGAAATACATTGCATAAACTTTTAAATCTAAGCCTGTAAAAGATAACAATGATCCCACATATAAATAAAGTTCTACTCTACATTAAACGTGAGAATTTCCCTAGAATAGAGAATATTTATATATAGTTTAATCATATAGCCTAAACTTCACAAGTCAAACTTGTCATCATTTCTAACTTTTTCTTTGTTCCCCAACACTATGTACAAATTATAAATTTATAATGAAATATGAAATAAGGTAATGACTTATGAAGGGACAATGTATTCAGGCAATCAGTTGCTATAAAACCATTTGCTTTCGCAAGGGAATACCTCAGAAAAATATAACATAGACATGTTCAAATCTTCTACCTTTTCTGTTTGTTATAGAACAATGTTAGACCCCTAGTGATGCCAGTTGTTTGGACTCTGACAGCACCTTCTGTGCAGATCGGAAGAGCGTCAGGATTAACAGCAGCAAGAAGGGCTGTGGGATCGTGCAGAAAAACTCCTACATAGAGAAGTACAAGTCCCAGCTCATCTCAGCAACATTTTAATGATCTATTGCTATTAAAGTTCCAGATCAACAAAACAAACCTTTTGTACTGTATGCATCATGATGATATGAAAAATACACATCTAAAATTTTGTTTAGATACTGGGCATACTTTCCATTTGATGCTGCCAACTTATCTCTATCGGCATCTACAAAAGAAAGAGCAAAATTCATATTCATGTCCCAATTGACAATTTATGAGAATAAAGTCACCAAAGTTGCTTGATGGTTTTGCAAATGCATAACAAGAAACTAATATTTTGCCTTAGCCATGAGAACAGAACAAATAGACCAACCCAACTACACGTGTTTTTCCTCAAAATGTCATTTGGTTGTTAGGAAAATTTAAAAAAAAATAAAAATAAAAATAAAAAAATAAACAGGTGTCTTTCTTAAGAACATCAGCATTCACAAAGAAACGGATAAAATTCATATCTGCCAATTGACAATTTATGACAGATAAGGTTGCCAAAATTTGTTAATGGTTATTTTCAAAGTAAAGCAGGAAGCTAGCCTTGCATTTCTACTGAGCAAAGAAATGGAAGTCATGGACTGACAGAGTCAGTGACAAAAATTTTGTCACCACGTTCTAGACATTACTATGAAACTATGAGACATAAGATAGATACCATGTCTCAAGAGCTTACAGGCTTAGATTATTCAATTGACACACAGAAAAAGGAAAATAAGTACCAGTTAAAACAACTTGATGGGTAACATTTATCCCAACTGCCAAAACATCAGCTCCGCTTGTGAATACAATATCTGCAGCCTCTGGGTCTCCAAAAATCTTGTTGACCAATCAAGAATATAAGAAACAAGGAAATAAATCAAGAAAATGTAGGACCAAGACATTTGGTTCTCACCCAACCGATACTAGATTGAGCAACTCACATTCGCCTCGGCGGCAGGATTCACATTCCCATTTACCGCAAATGCACCACCGAGAAGAACAATCTGCCCTATGTTTTTGACAAAATCAGGATCCGATTGTATAGCCTGGTATGGATCAATTAATATCATGAGAGTATTTCCAAAAAGAACACAAAATTGATTCTAATATTTCAGGTAACTGACCAATGCAATATTCGTCAAAGGACCCAGAGCCACCACAGTGACCTTTCCAGGATAAAGATTAGTTTGCTGGAAGAGAAAATCAGCAGCAGAAAGTTCAATTGGCTTTCCTTTTGGTGGTGGAAAATTTTGGTTTCCCAGCCCATCCGTACCATGGACAAAATCAGCAATTCGAAGTTTTGTACCTTTCTATACATAAATGGAAAATGCAGTGAATCTACAAGTTGTAATCTGAATAAAAGAATCTGCTTCTAGATAGATTTTTTCACATACTAATGGAGTTCGAATTTGCTTAATTGGGCAGCGTATAGAGTTTTTAATATTACTTTCTCTAGAAATCTCCAATTCATGCATGGTTGGTGGCATTGGAATAATACTCGTTAGTCATTATCTGTTTAAAAATAATTATTCATGGTCAGATTTCAGCTGAACTGAAACTTGTGGAGCTTCAAACTGATGTATTATGCCTTCAGAATTACATTTTGGAAGTTGAACTTTATAGTTTTTGATGTCAAACGAACACATGAGCTTGCAAGCTCGAAAACGAGAACTCGCAAGTTCTTGCAACAACTTGCAGTTGTTACGATTCAAGACAATTTTTGAAATCAATATTTATTCATATTAAAGGTGGTTATCGATACAGTAAAATAAGCCCTATATTTATAGGGTTCAAAGTAACCTAATTCTACAATACTTAAGGAAATTTCCACTAGAACAAGTAACCTACTAAAACAAGTAAAAATAAATAAATAAATAAATAAATATTAAAAATAAAAAAGGAAAAAAACTAATTAAATTAAATAAACCGTAATCCAAAATAACAATAACTTAAAAATAATTTGAGAAAACAGATTATAAATTTCTCTTTAATCCCAACTTTGTCAAGCCGACTTTGCATATCTATTTCCATTATTTTCCTCCCTCATCACAAATTAAGCAGTTTAATAGATATGCCCAGCAAGCAAATAACAAAGAATAGACAGAAAATCATCACACACTGCATTAAGTTCGCTGAAAATTACAATGAAGACTTCAGATTCTTTTTTCCAATGACTTGTCATTCAGTTTATTGCTAATAGGCAGGATCAAGAATTCAAGATTATTCAAAGGACCAACTGTACATAATATAAATACTCATGGTAGCAAATGCATTAGATGCATATGTCAAAATCATGTTGCCATTAGCATTTGCAAATTACTATGTTGCATACAAATGAAATGCACATGCTCTTGATAAGGAAATCCATAAACCACCACATACATATTAGTCATTTCTGAACATAAATAGGACAGTTTCTGGCTTTCTATTTTCCCCAGCAGTCAGGAACTCATAATTTGTTAACCTTCTCCTTAATAAGAACCATTTGGGAAACAGGCACATCAAAAGAAACAATTTGGATAAAATGACCAAACAAAAAACTCAAATATCACAATTGATTCCTCAATTTAGTAACTCTCCAGTCACTCCCTCCTTTTTCTTACTCAAGTAAACATGTGAAGCAACAAAATGTGACCAAAAACAAAATCCACAAATCATATAGATCAAGTTGCATCCTGATTCCAATTGTTTCCTAAGTAAAACCACTTAGTCCAAAGCTAGTGACATTATAAACAAGATATAGAGATCATCTTCATTATAGGAACTAATAATTTTCTTTAGAATATGAAGCCATTTGATTTGTCCTACAAAAGTCACCGAGCACACAGAGTATAACTGATAGAGAATTCTAGCCATGCTACAGATAAATATTACCAAAACATAATATAAAATTGTAAAGTAATTCCTAAAGGTAATTCGATGTTTTATGCATGTATAATTTGTCTATCTTGGAGAATAAGACTTGCTTAACTCATTGATAAAATCAGAAGGAGTGTTTATCTACATAAAGTATTCAATTGTAATAAAACTTATAATATGTGATAACAACACATACAGTGATTGTTACATGAGAGCCCTCAGCGACAGGAATGTCCATCCTATCTGCTACCTCCAACTGTATCAGAAAAAAAGAGGGGGGGTGGAGAAAAACAAAAAGGAAAAACACACAAAACATCAGTTGCCCAATCTATCAACATGATACGCAAACTTAAAAATTTAATCACTTCCACAGAATAGATTAAAATTTGACAAAATTATAACTAGATGAAGAAATAAAGAAATCAAAGTTGGATACAGAATAAAATCAGAGCATTTAACATCTTCCACGCATATATGATTACCCAACCATTTGGGAGTAATTTCTTTACAAATAGAAATACTACTAGACTAAAGGGCAAGAAATTCACCTAGACTAAAATGTCGATGTGTATTTAGCACTACTAAGAACTTACTCATACAGTTTCCACAAGATCAATTACAGAGCAACTATTTCTAGTCTCATCTGCAATCCCAATATTGTTAATTTGTTGTCTTCATTATATTATTGACAAAGTCTGCAATGGCCCTCATTTTTTGTACCTTTAGTTGATTCATTCATAATGAAAACTAACAAATATGAATAAGAAGCAAGCCTGATAGAGCCATACAATAAGTGGACACTCACTCAACTGCCCTGTTTCAATTCTAATTCGCGGGTATATCCATATAGATTAGGAGAGTTTGTGAGCTGCCATAAATTTTGTTTTGATCATGGCTGAATTAACAAAGGGTTTACAAGATGAGGCCTCATTTAGCTTGATTTTTCCAAAATAACACCTTAAATAATAACTGCTGCATGCTCGTTGCCCATAACATACACTCTAGATAGAGCACAACAATGGAAAAAAGAATCCAAGATTTTGCAAAATTAAACGTGCAGCAATGCTTTTAAAATTTATCAAATGTGGCTTTTCTCCTGCTTAAGCCACGAAATACGCAAGGGCATCTGTTCTGTCGATCTTAGACTATTTTGACACCTTAAATAATAAGATCAAATATTAAGAGAGTATTCAACTATATATAACAGAGAATAGAGCTAAATTACATAATTCACATTATAGAGATCGGAAGAGCGTCGTATATACACACACACACACACATATATATATATAATTACTGATACAGGTAGTTGTCCACGGTTGACTAATTATTCAACTAAATCTAACAAACCCATGTAGAATAAAACAGTTGACAATCCACTGTTTATAGAAGGTACATTATAAAAATATTCATGTCTGCATAAAGGTTGCATCTTGATCACGTTTATTAAAATCATAACTTCAATTTTTAATTGCCTCAAAAAGCAAAGGTGATTTGAAGTAACAGAAAAAGAAAACTGTGGAAAAATGGATACCAGATGCAGAGCATTTCTGGTGGCGAGAGTTGTATAAACGTTGCCATAAATAGTAGTTAGCCCAATTACTTCCACTTCTGGCGATCTTAGCGCCAAAAATATTGCCATCGCATCATCTTTACAAATAAAAATTCAGCATAAGTATCAAAATACTGGAAAAAGAGAAATCCAAATAGCAATTTGAGCAATTAAACACAAATTACAACTCATATACCAATGCCTGGATCGGTGTCGATGATGATTTTCTTCGGTTCTGACATGATTTGATTAGGTAATAACGATTAATTGAATTACTTTCTTCCAATGCTTTTGGCAAAATATTCCCAAGTACTGCTAGCTGCGAGCATTAAAATAATAATAATAATAATATATTATTACAACAACAATAACAATACCTTCAAAAAATAAACAATAACAACACCTTAAAAAAAAAAAAAAAAAAAACAACAACAACAACAACAACAATAATAATAATAATAATAATAATGCTGACTAGTAACTGACGAAGGAGAACTTGCGTATCCTTCAACAACCGCACAAGCTTTTATTTAGGGTAAATTTCACTAAAGGTATCCAATCTTTACAAAACTGTAGAAAATTCATCTCTACTCTTTGTTTTCGACTTATGTGATCACCAGTCTTTCAACAATTCGCACAAATGATCCCTTTGGATAAAACCTATCATAATTGTCACCAGTGCTTGTTTACTTGTTAGAGGACTATTTTACTTATATTATGTAAATCCATGTTCTCATGCTATTACTTTCTCCTACTTTTTCAAATTTAAATTTAATCAAACTAATCATATCCAAAAAGACTACATACAAGGTTAAAATATGTAAGAGTAACATGAGCTAAGGAAATAATACAATTTGAAGCTTCAAGTGAGCTTGTGATCTCACATCCAGAAAAAGGATGTAATGGGCATTAGAATTAGAGGATGAAATACATCATGATGAATAAAGGTTGAAAATTGGTGTTCGCCACCTCAACTGGGGGGTGAAGATCCGTTACATTGAAGGAATTTTTAAGGAGAATATGTCCATTCTCATCTATGTTTTGAGTTTTTATAACACTAGTGCCGAAGACATATTCTAAGAGAAATAAGTAAATATACAACGGGATTAAAAGTTGCTATATTTAACAACAATAAAAAAATCCAATGTATAATCCACTATAGTTTCAAAATATTATCTCTAATACAGTAACCAACTTGATAAAACTTGTCTAAACAATAAAAATTACGGGAAATAATGTGCACTAAAACTCACTCAAAGTGAACTTGTCAAAAATATTAACGATTTATCCAGTCATGTAGCAACGGTTGAATGAAAGAATAATTGGATAAAACAAGAATAACTACAAATTAATCTTCTTTGACACTTAGAATAAAATAGTAGAGATTGAAATCAAACATATGAGTCCCAAAAGTAGAACAACCCATATAACACATGTAAATGTGATCCTGGTAATTATCTTAGAAGTAATTAAATTTAAGCATATCATTGCAAGAACAATAATATAACCTGCTTCTTTGACAATTAAAATTTATGCAACTTAGTGGTAAATCATCAACACCATACACATCTAAATCAAAAACCTGTTGTGATTTCCACAAAATCAAAACACAATGGAAGTTTGAGCACATAAACATTAAAAAAACCACTGTTAGTCTACATAATTCTCATAATAAAGAGGTCTCAAAAAAATAAATCGAGAGTGAATGTAGAATGAAAATCTATAAAATAAAAATAATAAAATTTAACAGAATACGAAACGTTACATATCAAGCTTTACTACATGAATCAGAAAATTCAACACAAAATCTATTGGCAACAAGCTTAAAAGCAAGGATTGGAAAGAATCGAACATATTTATAAAATATAGATTTTGGAAAGAATCCTTTTATATACGAAATTAAGGCCCCTTCAATCAAGGACATTCCAAAATTCGAATTAGGAAATAATGACCATCTAATAAAAAGTGAGAAGAAGTAGAAGTGCATTATGAGACAAAAATTGGGAAAAAATGATACTGGAAAGAATCCTTTTACATAAGGAATTAAGGCCCCTTCAAAGGACATTCCAAAGTTCAAATTAGGATATGATGACGATGTAATGAAAAGTGAGAAGAAATAGATGTGCATTATGAGACAAATTGGGAAAAATGATATTGGAAAGAATCCTTTTACATACGGAATTAAGGCTCCCTTCAAAGAACATTCCAAAATTCGAATTAGGAAATGATGACAATGGAAAGGGAGGTGATAAGAAATAGATGCATACTATGAGACAAAATTGGAGAAAAATTAAAAAATCCTAAAAAATACACATCACTTGGACAAGCAACTGACTGCGAGTGTTACAACAGAAAAAAGAGTAGGAAAAAACCAAAAAAAAAAAAAAACCAATACATCATCGGCTAGTTCCTCCTCTAGCCAAAGCGGCACTAATGATAGAGTACAAGAAAATTGAACATCAAGAGCTTTCCGAGCCAACTTTTGAGCAACACCATTCCCTTGGCGACGGATGTGCTGAATATGGTAATTGATGCTTCTCTTCATCAAGTTCCGGCAGTCCTGAATTCTTATCCCAGATTTGGAATAATTCAAGTTCCGGCAGTCCTGAATTATTATCCCAAATTTGGAATAATTCTCTACTGCGAAATTAGCCATGTCCATGACCAGTTTGGCATCAAGTTCAAATATTTACTATTTCCCATTCTTTTAGATCATTAATTAGTAGCCTGTAGAGGTTGAAGGGCATGACCTGTAGGGGTTGGAACCTAATAATTTGCATATTTTGCACTTTATACAGTATAAGTAGACAAAAATAATCTTGTAAGTAGGATGAATTTAGTATGGATTAATTTCGCAAATCGTCCCCCAACCTTTGGTTAAGAACAGGTTTCGTCCCCAACCTTTTTTAAGACACACCACAGCCCCCAGCCTTTCAAAAATACACACAAATCGTCTCTATTGCCACTATTCCGTCAAATTTTTATGAAAAAGACGATTATATCCCCATAAACATTTTAAACTTTTTTTAAAAATATTTAAAAATAATAAAAATCCCACCCCACCCACCCCACCCCAACCCACGTCTCCCTTATACTGCCGGCGGCCGGCTGCCGGAATGGTTTATTCCGGCGGCCAAAAAGGGGGGGTGAATCCCCCCATTTTGCTGCCATTTCTGGTAAATTTTCTGGTAAAGTATTCACGTCACTAAATTTTCTAAGAAAAAGACCGGGCTCCAAGTAGTGGCGGTGTCTGATTGAGATCGGGCTACCAACTTGGAGCCCGATCTCTTTCCTTGTTCACGTCACCGGGGAAGTTGAAGAGTAAATGGACTATTTGACATTGACTTACCATTCTAACCCTCCAACTGTGAAAACAGGTGATCTAATACAGTCTTCTACTTTCTTCGAGAATTCATTTATTGTCCATGTGAAAGTATTGTTCGAAGGGTTCTTGAGTATAGAAAGGCTTTCACCTCTATCTTTACATTCAATGACAAAAATTTCCGCTCCAAATACACAGCTATCATCAATAAGGTATGCACCATAGAAAGTAGTAAGCGGCAGTAATTGTGGGAAACTGCATTCACGTTCTCCTACTTAGAGCATCTCCAATGCATAGCCAAGGTCGAATGTCATGGCTCAAAGTTCAACATGAGAGAGATACACACAAAAAAATTGATGGGCCCTATATGTTTCCTATTTTGTTTTTCTTTTAATCACTTTAATCATTTTTACCCCACTTTTTCTCCACTTTTTCTTCATCGTGTGATGTGCAATGTCATATATCTACATTCTTTTTCACCATGTCAATCATTATTTTATTATTATTTTTGAATTTGTCTCTATCTCTCTCTTCTTTTTTGAATTTTCCTCTATTTTTTTTCACTTTTCTCTCTCTTCCAACTCAATTTCTCTCTCTTTTTTCTCTCTATCTCTCTCATGTTGAATTTTGAGCCATGACATTCGACCTTGACTTGGCATTGGAGATGCTCTTAGAAGCGTCTCATTGTCTCACTAACATCTAACATCACAAACCAAGAAAACCACTGGCAATATGTGAGAGGATCTTCATTTAAGAAAAGCCAAGTAGATAAAAATTTAATGGGTGGCGAGCTATATATCGATCGGGAAATGATAGCACAAAATTTTCGTAAAAACACTACCTTGAACCATTAAGTATTTGTCAAGTACATGGTTATACACGATTAACCGATAGAAGATGTTAAGCGCAGCACCCAATGGAAGATTTCTCTCTTTGGCCAAGATCAAATAAAGAGAAATATAACCATTTCCATTTCTCTTACAATCACCATTCGGATACAACGAAAGTCTCCTGGTATATAAAATTATATTACTAAAACCAATTATAGGGGGTTTAACCAGAAGTTTTATTTTGCTTACACGTAGGCATGTCATTATGCCTACTTGCACACGTGGCACACATTCAGGATGCTTGTAGTTTGGATGTGCGCCAGATATGCATCTATGTTATTATATCTGCGTGTAGGTAAAATAGAATTCTTGGCAGTGTAAAAAGACAGATTTTGACATATTGCTTGTCATAATTCATAACTAAACCAACCATTCATAGCCTCCAACTGTAAAGTTAGATGACTCATATTTTTGGACTTGATATTCTTTGAGAATTTGTTGAAGCTGCGAGAATGACTCAATCTTCAGCATATAGTGTGCTGGTCGTTGGATCCTCATTACTCGTAACATGTCTATACAATGATATATTTTAGATGAACCAGGGTAAAAATAAGTCATTTATTCTTATACCTAGTAGTAAATTATAATTAAGATTACATGCATAAATACATACCGAGTCCTGTGTTGCTTTCGATAAAAGTCATATTTTCCTCACTTCTCATCTCAGAAGAGAAATCTGTTGCTGTACTGTATGGAGTTGAAACTGTTGACATGTATAATCACATATCATATACTTTAAAATTTATCAAAGAGATCACTGCTTAAAACTTTTAACTTATTTTCTTTCTTTTCATAATTACGGTATTATTCTGATGCAGAAAACTATGTGATATGGGCGTTAAATCAAAAGTTTATAAACTTCAGTATGAGCTAACAAGTGAGAGTAAGCCATAAATGTATTGTTCACAAAATCGTTTGACCAAATTAAAGATAAAAATTTTTCTTTTCATCAACATTGATCCCAAGCTTTTAAGTTGTTCATTTATGTTCTACTTCCGATCTATAATCTTTTAATTTTATCCAATTTAGTCCCAAATTATTAATTTTTTATATGAGTATAGTAACTATGGTAATAATAATTACTTAATTTAATTTAAGTTGGTCATAGATGATTAAGTTTAATTCAAGTTTTTTTTCTCTTATCAAATTAAGTTTAAATAATAAATAACTCAATTATTCATTTAATTCTTACGATAATATATATGACTTCTTGATTTAATTTCATTTCATTTTAACTTTTAAGTGATTAATTTCAATCAAGCTTTTTTTTTTTTTTTGGCTTACCAAAATTGAACTAAATAATAGATATCTAAAATTTCTAAATAAATTCAATTAAATGTTATGAATTTTTATGACTCAAAATGCCAATTAATTTGATACTTTCCTTTTTCTTTCTTTTACTCAAAATCGCATTTTTTTAAATTAGTTCATTTAGATCCCTAAAATCAAATATTAAAATTTCTTTTCTTATCATATCAAATTAAAATTAATTAATATATCTCAAATTTCTAACTGAATATAATTAAATCCTATTAATTCTTTTGACTTTAATTTTTTATCAATTCAATCCACGTTTCATATATATTGATTCTTTTATATTCTCAATTTGTTGATTTATCTATTTTTTGAGTTATAAATTTAAGTAACCACAATATGCTTACAAAACCTTGATTAAGTATTTCTTAACAATTCATTTAATTTCATCAAAAATAAGAACATAACAAAATCCCTAAGTCTCTAAAGTTTATTATCCAATAAATTGTTATCATAAATGTATATCAACATAACAAACATCAAAATCAAAATAATAAACTAAAGTTCATACATGAAGTATCTTCTTTGTTTATTTTTATTTTTCTTAGATATCTTGGTTAATTGGTTATTGATTAAGATATAGAACCTAACATGCCTTATCAGTTTAATAAAGTATTCACATTGAATTCAATACATACGATAAACTAGATCAACAATATTAAGATTTCAAGTACAAATAAACTCATGTAACGCACAGGTTCAAAAAATTACAGCACAATAGATACCAAAAATAATCTACCGCCATACGCCTACTGGAATTATCAGGCAAGACGCACACATGAAGAGATTGGGAAATACTTTGATGTTTTTTCATTGTTTTACCTTTGCTGCCTCCTCTCTTCTCTACCGGGCAGGGGATATTTCTTCCTCGGCTTTAATTGACTCTTTGCTTTTTCTATGTATGTTTAGTGTCCATGATATTGAAGAAGATAAAATTGCTGCCAACTGAAGACCCCCGTTTTCTAGGGTTCTTTTTCCCATCATACTAATGCTATTTATGGTCCTCTTTTTTATTTTCCTTTACTAGCTAGGAACCGGGATCAGCTGTCTCTTATTACTGTCTCTGTTGTTGTCTTGGCCAATAAAAATTTGACACATCACTCTATTGTTAAAAAGGCAAATTCTTAATTTTAATATCCAAACAAATCCATACAGCAATATCATTTATCCACTACCGCCCACCAACAAAGGTCCACCACCCACCAACTGTACCCAAGGCACTATCACCCGTAGCTGACCGTTTGCAACCGCCGGCATCTAACTCATATTTGCAAAAAATTTACAAAAACTACAATGCCCAAACAAATAGGAATACAAACCCTAAAATATAAAGAAATAATTAATCAAAATGGACAATGGAAACAATCTGGAGAAAATCATCTTCTTCCAAGGGAAGAGCAATGGTTATGTGAAGACTTTCGTGCGGAAGTGAATTAATGAGACTTCAAATAGGTGCTGGCCCTAAGCATCTCTGTCACTTACCGCCTCAAGCGCCTCCTCCTTATCTGACCGACAAACTAGATTTTAGATTAGGACTCAAAATCAAATCCGAAATTTATCTTTACCCATTGCGCAACACCTCCTTTTTAACATCTGAAGAGCCGCTCTCCTTTCTGCAGCCATTGGCAATGCGACAAGAACCCAGCTCTGGTGCATCACCTCTCATTCTGGGTTGGTTGCTTAATCGTGTGGTGGTTCATGGTTGTCGCAAACAGATGATGGTGGTTTTGTGTAGATATCATCTTGGTGGCAGTGGTGGCACTGGGCGGCGTGTTGAGAGGTTTGACTGTTACTTTCAAGACTGTTTGGGAGGTCATGTGATATACTACTGATGTGTAAAATTAGATGATTTGTCAATCTTTAATTGGATGGGACAGTATTTGGGACAGCAACGAGTGACAGCCGATCTTGGCTCTACTAGCTAGTTAGGTTATTTAGGGTCTTTTGGTTCAATTCTACAAGTAATTTTGAGATAATTAGGATCATTAATTATAATTGGAAACACCTTAACTTATTTCTAGCTACTAGCTATATGCACCTCTACATTTTTTTAAATAGATATACACCCATACATGTTATTGACAATAGATATGTGAATAATAATTTGCAAAATTTAATTGTAAAATATGGAAAATTTTCAAAAACTTTTCGGAGGTTTTGTCACAAAACATCCCACCCGTATGGCGTGTATGGATTACGCCACATATATTTTATGAATGTCATGTGTATTTAAAATAGAAATTATACAAGCCACAGGAATGAGAGACTTTGTTATAAAACATCTGGAAGGTTTTGAAAAGAGACTCTGTAAAATATAATCAAAAGACGCATATTAGGGCAATTCTGTTTAGAGCATCTCCAATGCAAACGTCCAGTCTTGAGGTGATGTGGAAGAGAGATATAGACACATAAATTTACAGCTTTCAATTTTCTCTATCTTCTTTCACTTCTTTCTTATCTTTTCATCTCTTTATTTTCTATTTTTTCTTCACAATATCTTTAAGAACGTCTAGCTATGGGAAGTATCAAAGACATTGTGAAGAAAATATAGAAAATAAAGAAAGAAAAAGATAAGAAAGAAGTGAAAGAAGAGAGAAAAAATTAAAATTTGTAAAATTTTATGTGTCTATATCTCTCCTCCACATCACCTCGAGACTAGACATTTGTATTGGAGATGCTCTTAGCAACTAATTTAGCAAATAAATTTGGCAAAAAAATTATGTTCCTTAAATTAAATGAATCTGAAGTTTGATATCTATTTTGATCATAAAATTAATTAAATTTTTTTTATACTTCCATACAAATACACTAATTTTCCTTTTTAATTATTCCAATTCTCCACCTTATGATTAATGTCTAGGACCATAAAACAAGTGGCAATATGAAAGGGGAAAATTGATGAATACCAAACTTTCACTTTCATTTTGGAAGATGAAATAGTGAAATTTACAGAACACACGCTATCCTTAATAAGGGTGTATTTACAATATGCATACTATGTTTTCAAAAATTACATTTTACATACTATAACAAAAATCAACCTTTGTTGGAAAAAAATTTTAAAAATCATAAAAAGTTGCCCTAAAACGACCAAATTGACCTTACTATTCTTCATAAGTCGCAAGATCTTCTTTCACAAGTAGTGTTCTAAAAAACTCGCAAGCATCGCCTATGTTTGAAGCTTAGGCTCCTAAGTGTCACCTATGCTTGAAGCTTGGGCTCCACGTTTCGTCACGCTTTGCACTTTGTCACACATTAGTGAAGAAGTTCTTCATCCAATCGAGAGTGAAACTCCTCCATCTAATGGTTCGAATGATGACAATTAAGTGTGATATTCTCCAATTTATTTTGGCTGATCTTTTTGCTAGAGACGTGTGTTGTTCTATGATGGTGAAAGACTTATTGTTAATTTCTAGTTTTTATTAAGTATGCCAACATCACAGATGTCAGTACTTTATGTTTAAGAATCAATCGTACTGACATTGGCATGTTATTGATTTTAGTGGTTACTTTCATGGATTTTGGGAAAATGAAATTGAAAATTGAGTTTTACTCATAATCGTGTTCATTATGGTTAGCCTTGTGTTATTTGACATCGTCTCGGTATCAGTTTTACAATGTGATTTTAGTTAATTTTTTGTAGTAGATAACAAGCAAGGACTATAATGCGGTTACTCTCACATCATCATGGCAACCAAATTAGTACCTACTACGACGATATAAAATCAATTTCACGGAAACAATCATTATTAAACAACGACCAATAATTGGGTTGTTGAAACAATCTATGACCAAGAATAAGTTGCTTTAAATGGCTTTCGTCTACCAAAAATATGAAACCACAACGATAAAATGGTCGTTCATAAGATATATGGTAGCCTATAATATATTTTACAACCACTTAACTAGTTGCAGAAAACGGAACTAACCAAAATTTGGTTGCATCACACTGTCTTTTGTTGACCAAACCCGTAGTTATATCGACAAGATATTGGGTCGCTAAAAATAAAAATTGGCTGCATGACGAAGTATATAACGACAACTTCTTGGTTGCTAAAAGTCTGATATTCAACGACCAACTCCTATCTTGGTCGCTAAAAACTTTTCTCAACCAGGTTTTGTCGACCAAATGCCAACAACGAATGTTTGGTTGGCGAAGAAGGGCAACAACCAGTTCCAAGGCTTCTACGACCAAATATTGGTTGTTGAACACGATATTTCCTGTAATGAATTATGATTAATGTCTAGGACCATATAACGAGAGGCAATATGAAAGGGTAAAATTGATGAATACCAGACTTTCACTTTCCATTTTGGAAGATAAAAGAGTGAAATTTACAAAACACACGCTATGCTTAGGGTGCATTTACAATTTACGTACCATATTTTCAAAAATTATATTTTACATTCTATAACAAAAATCAACTTTTGTTGAGAAAAAATTTTAAAAAGTGTAAATATATTACCACTACGATTTTTACTTGTGACACCACATTTTAAATACACACCAATAAAAATATATTTTTTTATATATACACTACAATACAATTACAAGTATAACCTCAAACAAGAATATATATATATATATATATATCTATCTATAAATGAAATGGGAACTAACAAGGGCAGAGTGCACCACATCATCTTCTTCTTTGCTCCTGTCGTCACACGGTCGGCAGCATCACCATTCACCGCTCGTCTATGTAACATCTTCCTCTTCATTCCATTGCCTGTCGTCTCCTAAGCCCAAAATGAAAAATGTCATTTGGATATAGATCCATCACTATATATTCTATTGTTATTGTTGTTGTTGTTAAGGGAATCTTATGTTTATTATTGAGTATAATTTGGGGTTTCAAGCAAAGAGTTTGTCAATTGGATTGAAGCTGATCTGTAGATGGTCAGAGGAAGATTTTATTAATGAGACTGTTTTCTTAATTTACTCTCGTGTGGTTTTTAGATTCGTATTTTAAATGAAATGAAGAATGGATTTGGGGAAAAAATGAACAACCTGTTCTTTGATATTTCATTTACGTAGTATGGCAGAATCTCCACGGAATTATGGCAATTGTGTAAGTGAAAGATTACAAGGAAAGATAAAGTTATTAGAAGAACTAGAATTTTCACCCGTGCATGATCTAAAAGTATTAATAACAACAGTAATTTTAGGGAGACATATTTATCTGGCGTGAAAAAATGACATAATTAATTTTCAACCATGTACTTGATGACTGTATGCCTTTAAATTCACCAATTACATATAAACAATTAATTTATGTTTACCAACTAATAAATATTATTTATTTATATCAAATAAACATGTCTACTTAAAGTTACTCTAATAACAAATGTCAATAAATTTTTTATGAAAATTTAATAAATTATTAACACAGTCAGTTGAGTCATATGTTAGCATTATAAAATATAAGTTTTTATAACTATTCTATCATATTTAGATTTATTTATTTATCAGTAATATTTTTTGCACTAGTTAATTTATTTTTTTCATAGAGTGCGTATAGGGGGCGGGAGGGAAACTAATATTAGTTATTCATGTCTCTTTCTATAATTACTTTTATAATAAATGTCAATGAATTTTTATATAAAAATTTAATATAAATTATTAATAAAGTCAGTTGAGTCATATTAATATTATGAAACATAAGTTTTTATACTATTCTATTATATTTGAATTTATTTGTCAGCAACATTTTTTTATACCAGTTAATTCTTTTTTTTATACAATGGGTATAGGGGAGGGGAGGGGAGGGGTGGGTGTGTTTCAATCCAGGACCTCCTATCCAGAATGTGAGAAACATAACTGTCGTAACACTTGTTTAAACTACAACACCAATTAATTATACATATAGAGCTGATTCAATAAAAATAAAATATTTAATAAAAATTGTTGAACAACTATTACAGTATAACCGTATCAATATTCGGTCTATCTCTCAAATAAATAATCCAACTCTAAATACAGTAACACTTAAATTATTAAAAAATTTCAATTTAATTATAGAATCGACAAATTAGAGTACTATAATTTTTAAAAAAATCAATTGATTATTGAACTACAATAACCATATAAAAATTTCTTAAAAAATTATTAAAAATTAAAATTTACAATTAATATTACAAATTTTTAGAAATTTATTAGTTTAGAGACGTGTTATACGTGAGTTTTCGAATCATAAAAATTACTATGCGTTTTTTTAAATAAAACTCTCAAATAATTTCGTGTTCGATTTGATAAGTGACAGATCCCTAATTCAAAATACTTGGCTAAAGAAATCACTGTGAATTAAGGATCAAATATGGGTTAATAAAGGAAAAAGTAAATATCATATAACAATCTAAAAAAAAAGATAAAAATAAAAATACAAAAAAAGAATTAAATAATATCACCAAAAATCTTATAGAGTTAGAAACCTAATAGAGCCAGAAAACTTAGAGAGCCAAAAAAAGAGCTGGAAAAACCATCATTCTCTTATTTTTGTGTGTGTGGGGGGGGGGCGGTTTACAATAAAGAAATAAAAGGAAAAATTAAGAGATACTTAAAGGTTATTATTGTAGCAAATTAAAAAAAAGGTTGTTATTGTAATTCTAATTATGTCTATCTTAGGAAATGAAAAAATCAAATTAAATTGTGGTGTGAGAAATAAGTTTAGTATAAAAAATCATAAAAAGTTACCTTAAAATGACCAAATTGGCCTTATTATTCTTCAAATTTTTAATTGTTAGCATCTCCTATCAAATATTATTTTTTCACTCTCTCTTTTATTCTTCATTTTTGAGAAGATAAAATTATAAATAATATATTATGAAATACTATGAATAAATTAAATATATAATAAAAAGAATTAAGTCACAGAATAATACAATATATATATATATATATCACGTACTACCTAGCGCTTAATCTTTTTCATTAATTCATAGTATTATATCCATCAAGTGGTGAAAATGAATTCATATTTGCCTCCTTTTATAAAGTTTGAAATTACAAAAATAAAATAATTTTTTATTTTATATTTGTCATTACATTATTAATAATTGATACAATATTTAGAATGTGATTCAATAAATGTATTTTAGTCTTTTCGATGTATATAATAGCACTTTTTTAAGCCCGCACGCAAAGTATCTCGACTTGAAAATCTAAGCTCGGGGTGCCGTTTATTTCAAGCAAAATTTACGTACATAAAAGGTGGGGCCGGCACTTAAAGCCGTACCTCTAGAAAATCTTGATAACCAAAACAAAGGAATTAAACAATGCATCAATTGAATTAAAGAATCTATATATATATATATATATACACACACACACACTTAAAAAAAGTAGGATAGTTTTCATTTTATTTTTCCCCACCTAAAACTACTTGTTAAATCGAGATATCTCATCTTGGCCGTTAGTTTAATATGCTAATCTTGGCCATTGATTTCTTTTTTACTTTTTAATTTTATTTACCTTTTTAATTTATTATTAATTTATAGATTCCCTTTTTATCTTTCATTTCATTTTTTGCCTTCATTTCCCTTTTTTATAGCATCACTATATTTTTCAATTTTTAATTTCAATCACCAAATCAAATTTCATTTTATCTAAAAATATTTATCTTTCTTTATCCATATTTTTCTTCTTTTCTCTAATAGAGTTCATTCGATCTAAGAACTTTCTCAAATTTCTCTCAATCTATATTAAAATTTTCATTCTTTAACTTGAACAATTTTATTTTCTATTGATTTTATTAATTTTTTGTTTCAATTTATCTCACATCGTCAGATAACTTATGGATTGGTTCCAATATTCACCAATATTCAGAAAATTGGACCTGTCATCGAATCGGAAAAGCTAACAGTTCAAGACCATTTTACTGATTTTAATTAAATAATTGAAAAAATTAATTTTTACCTAAAATAATGTTAAAATTTTATTCCTTTTTTAAAAGCCATAGAAAATATGACTTTAGAGTATAGAAAGGGAATTCCATATTAATTATTTTGTGAAAAGAGTTGAGAATGTACACATATATTAAGTCATTTGGAGAAGAGTTCATTATAGGGTTTTAACTTATTGGGCCTTGAGTTCTTAAAAAGTTTAAAATTTTAATAGATCATTATTGAAAAACATTTATTGTGAACTGGTGAACCGTATCTATATTTATCTCATACCGTCGGATTGTTTTTCGAATTAATTTCAGTATTTGCGAATGTTTAGAAAATCAGACCGGTCATCAAACCAGAAAATCTAACGGATAATTAAATAATTGAAATAAATTAATTTTTCTCTAAAATAACGTGGAAAAAGAACATTTAATTTTATAATTTTTTGATCCTTACTGTTTAAAAAATTATTGAAATTTTATTCTTTTTTTAAAAGCAATTGAAAAATGGGAATAGAAAGGAAATCCCACATTGGCTATTTAATTAAAAGAATTGAGGAAGTAGGCATATATTAATCTACTTGGAGAAAGGTTATGCATAATAAATCTTTAGTTTATAGGCCTTAAACTTCTAAAAAGTTTAAAATTTTAATAGATTATTATTGAGAAAAAGTTTATTGTGAACTGCATCCATCTTGCTCTCACACTGTGAGATTGTTTTTCTAATTAAATCCAGTATTTGTAAATGTTCAAAAAAACGGACCAATCATCAAATTGGAAACGCTAGCGTTTCAAAGCCATCAGACCAATTTTAATTAAATAATTGAAATAAATTAGTTTTTACCTAAATTAATGTGGAAAAAAGAACATTCGATTTTATATTTTTTTATCTTTACAGTTTAAAAACATGTTAAAATTTTATTCCTTTCTTAATAACAATTGGAAATATGACTTTTGGCATTAAAAAAATCCTACATTAATTACTTAGGTAAAAGAATTGAGAATGTATGCCTATATTAAGTTATTTGAAAAAGGGATGTATAATAGAGACTTAGCTTATGGGCCTTAAAGTTTGAAAAAGTTTAAAATTTTAATGGGTCTATTGAGAAAAAATTTATTGTGGACCGTTATAATTGTTTTTTGAATTGATTTCATTATTCACAAATATTCAGAAAATTACACCATAAAAGTTAATGGCTCAAGGTCATCGGACCGATTTTAATTAAATAATTGAAATAAATTAATTTTTAAAATAATGTGGAAAAAGAACATTCGATTTTATAATTTTTTTATCTTTACTATTTAAAAAATATTATTTTATTCCTTTTTAAGAGCAATTAATAATGTGACTTTGGGAATAGAAAGGGTATTCGACATTGGTTATATAGTGAAAAGAACTCAAGATGTATGCCTATATTCAATTACTTGGAGAATGATTATACATAATAGGGCCTTAAATTATTAGCCTTCAACTTCCAAAAAGTTTAAAATTTTAATAAATCAAGAAAAAATCAATTGTGAACCGTATCTGTCTTTATCTAACACCGTCGGATTGTTTCACAAACGTTCATAAAATCGAGCAGCTAATAGAACCAAAAAACCTAACGGTTCAAGATGTAAGATCATCAAACCGATTTTAATTAAATAATTGAAATAAATTAATTTTTACCTAAAATAGTGTGGAAAAAACATTCAATTTTACAATTTTTTTATCTTTACCATTTAAAAAAAAATTGAAATTTTATTATTTTTAATTGCCATTGGATATGTGACCTTGAGAATAGAAAAAGAATCTCACATTAGTTATTTAGTGAAAAGAATTAAGAATATATGCTATATTAAACCATTCGGAAAAGGATTATACATAATAAGGCATTACCTTATGAGCCTTGAACTTCCAAAAAGTTTAAAATTTTAATAGATCATTATTCAAAAAAATTTTATTATGAATTTGTAAACTGTATATGTCTTTATCTCACACCGTCAGATTATTTTCAGATTGGTTCCAATGTTCACAAATTTTCTTCAATGTTTTTCTTAGGTTTTTTTTTTTAATCCCCTTTTTTATCTTGATTAATGAAAAATATTGTATTATAGATAATATCTATATTATTTTTCTTTATACACTTATAAATGATCAAATATTATACTTTAAGGGCTACTAGAAATATGACTTCTAGCATACAAAGGGAATCTTACATTAGTTATTTAGTAAAAAAATTGATAATATATTCTTATATTAAACTACTTAGACAAAAATTATGCATAATAGGGCTTAGAAGAGAGTTATGCATAATAGGGCTTAGAGAAACGTTATGCATAATAGAGCCTTGAGCTTCCAAAAGTTCAAAATTTTAATCGATCATTATTGAAAAAAGTTTATTGTGAACTCGTGAAACTGTATCTATCTTTATCTTGCACCATCATATTGTTTTTTAAATTGGTTCCAGTATGCACAAATTTTCTTCAATGTTTTCCTTAGTTTTTTTTTTAAACCATTTTTTATCTTCGTTGATAAAATATATATTATAACCAGTGACACCTATATCATTTTTCTTTATACACATATAAATGATTAAATATTATAGTTTAAGGGTAGTTAGAAATGTGACTTTACGGATAAAAAGGAAATCCCGCATTAGTTACTTAGTGAAAGGAATTAAGGATGTATGTTAATATTAAGATACTTGGAAAAGAGTTATATATAATATGGTATTGACTTATGAGCCTTGAGTTTCTAAAAAGTTTAAAATTTTAATAGATCATTATTTTAAAAAAAAAGGTTTATCATGAATTGGTAACCTTAACTGTCTTTATATCACACTGTCGGATTGATTTTTGAGTTGATCCAAGCATTAGCCAATTCCTGATTTTTCTAATTGACTTGGTCATGACGGTTCGGTTTTTAAACACTGATTAAATTACATTAATATATTAAATATTTAGTTTGTAGAAATTGTATGTTATGAAAAATTAAATATCGTTAATACATATTACAAAAGTTAAAAAACAATGTGCAATAAATCACATGTGCATTTTCCAGAAAAAAAATTGGTGTTCACTAGTAGACAACTTTATATAGATATTTCGAGAGTTATAAATTGAAAATGTTTGAAAATTATGATTTGTATTGAAGATGATCAACGAACAATTTCTACTATAGATATTGTAATACATATATCATCGTTGATAATTTATTCTAGCTATGTTGATCGGATGTGACATATTTTCCCGTGTATATAGTAACGTAATACAAACTCAAAAAAAAATATTCTCAATGTTTTTCTTATTTTATTTTATTTTTTTTTTGTGATGAAATGAAAGATATCGTATTATGTGTAGCACTTATCTTGTTTTTCTTTACACACACATAAATAATCAAGTATTAGTCTTTATTATACAATCATTTCTACTCTTCTTGAATTTTTATTATTTAGTATTATCATCTCGTATAACGTACGATTGAAATACCTAGTAAACTCTAATTAGGAATTCTTAATGAGTTGTGCTATTTGAACAAATACTCATAAAAAAATCTAACAAAACTGACACGTAATACAATCTTATTTTTCAACACATCACATTACTTTTACATCAATACTTATCACATAACCCACAAGTTAATTTTTTCACCTTTTTTATCCCTTTTTTTGCCTAATTAGGATTTTCACTTCTTAATCGCACAATCCCTTCTCTATCTATCTTCAATATGCCTTTAATTGCTCCTTCAAGGTCATATTCTTCATATGTGTTGTATTTGGGATCCAGTTCGGCGCAAGAATAGTTGAATTTCAGCAGTCGAGTTAAAAAAAAATAATAAATAAATAAATAAATAAATTTCCAGGCACTACTCCGTTCTATTTTTTGCCAATTGAACTTTATACAATCTGGGAATATGATTCAATGCATAAAGGGATGACAATTCTATCTCAGGCGAGCCCACAGCAATAGGCTTCTGAACATTCAACTTGCAGCCTTGTCTAGAAAGAATAAAAGCCTTCATCCAATTGATCAACCCATATACTAGAGCTGCTCATAGTCGTCTCCTCATGCTCAGCTTTATTTAATTTTTAGCCAGCCAAAGAAACCAATGGATAAATTCGCAACTGAATTATTTCAGAAGTGAAGTGACCAATGAGTAAACATTTGAGCAAGATGTACACAATAGGCTCTTCTCACATCAAAAACTTTCAGAAAAGAATCCCAAACTTCTCCAGCAACTTTCCCATGGAGAAACAATACATGAGGTGCAGTTTCTTCATTCCCACAACACAGAAACTTAGAAGAAGGGAGATTGAAACCAAATTTATGCTTTAAAATTTCATCAATAGGTAGCCAATTGTTCCATAAACACAAAGCAAAAATAGAAATTTTATGGGGAAATAATCTGCGCCATATAAATCTCAAGGATCTATATCTAGGCTTATGATGCATTAATTGAGACAGGCAGGAGGAAACTGTAAATTCACGTGAAGGGGAAGAATTCAGACTACCTTATCCATATATAGGGGTAGAAGTGGAAAATTTTCTAACGTTGATTCCTATGAATGAACCAATAATTTTCCCTAAAAAATTCGCAGAAGTACAAGGAAATGTGAAGTCTCATACTCCCGCTATACGTCTGGCAATATAATCCAGCCAGATGCATACGTAGTGGGAGATTATTGAACAAATCATATAGAATTATCGCATAGTGGAACTCACATAGAGATTGTCCAATGATATCACGCAACATGTGCATCTTGTGAGATAATTCCACTAAATATATGACGGGAGATTATTTTTGAAAAATGTACTCATATAAGAAAGTGCTTGAGTCTTAGATTGGATGAGATTTGTCTAAGCTCCAAACCACTGGGCCAGAGCGAAACTAGATGAAGACGGAGGCAAAGAGTTAAAACTACCAGAATTTTATCCCCATCGAGCAAGTCAGTTATCTAAGGATAGTCATTAAAGGAGCCAAATATTATAAGCAAAGATTGAAAACATTAGAAGGAACTGAATCCAAATCATTCAACTTGAAGTTAATTTTCTTTATTTTAATTATTTCAATTTCAATTTTCAGCAATTCTCTTAATTAGACGTTGTAATTTCAATTGAACTTGACTTTTTTACTTTCTAGATTGACTGGCAATGCTTTGTTGGTTGAAGACTTTAATTTTGCAAACCTTCTAAAAGATCGATGTCATATAACTTAATTTGTATGTGATTTTTTGAAGGTTATGAGCAAGGTTCTAAAAAGTGTAAGGAGCGGAAAAGTTTCGAAATTCAATACTAAGTTTAAGCACACTTAAGGACACCAATGCGTGACAAAAGCATGAGGTATAGCGGAATGTGAAATCTAAGTTTCAACTATTAATGCCGTCTTGGCAACCTTTTAGAACACAAGTTTTTTAGCTCCGAAAACATTCTCAATATATACCTTTTCTTCTCTTCCTTTCATTTTTTTTTTTTTGGGAACAATACATCTTTCTATTTTTAATCAAAGGAGCATTTATTTGTACCATAGACCCACCCCCCCTCGCCTCTTTGTTTTTTAATAATAATAATAATAATAATAATAATAATAATAATAATAAAAGAAGTCTCTCTCAAAATGACAATTAAAAAAGAGGATTTCAGACTTCTTAGTCAAATGAAAGTTGTTTATTTTGTTTAAATATGCAATGCACTATTAAATTTTCAATTTACTTCTTAACGCGTCCGTGTAAGTTTTAAGAAGGTAACTCGTCTAAAGATTAAGGGCCTGTTCTATTTATTTTTTTGAAAACATTTTGAGTCTTGTCTTTCAAGAGTAAATATTAAGTAAAAAGATGATTTCGTTTCCCTTGTTTTGAGTATTTTCAAAATTTTAAACTGAAAAAATCAAAAGGAGAAAATGTTATTTCCCTTGTTTTGAGCTTTTCAGTTTCAAAATTTGAAAATGCTCAAAACAAGGGAAACGAAATCATTCTTTTACTTAATATTTACTCTTAAAAGACAAGACTCAAAATAAATTTAAAAAATATAAACAGAGCATGCCCTAATATGTCAATGTTAAAATAACCAACATGCAAATTTGAGTCTTAAACGAATTAAATTTCTTCGTTTGCTCATAATGGCTTCTAAGATAATTAAATATTGATATTATAATCAACGCGCTCATAATCAAATTAAAATTTCTCTTTTGCAAATAATGACTTCTGATACAATATTAAAAGTCACTAGTTTTATACCCGCACGTTGCTCGAATAGAATAATTAGCGGGAAAAAATACGTGGTAATTTGAAAAACTAAATAATCACAATTTTATTGCGTACTACGCACTCATATGCATATGTTACTAATATATATAAACAGAATCAAATTAAAAACTATAATATTTTCACTTAGCACAAAACTAATTAAATTGTTATTCATAAACAATACTCTTAAGTAATGAAAATCAATAATGAAAAATTTTTTAACACAAAATTAATTTCATGTTGATTATGGAAATCAAGAAAGTATGGAAAAAAGAGCATAAGAAATTTATATAACTCCAGAATTACCCTACACCACATTCCATTTATATATATTAGGGTCTAATTGATATTCATTTATCAAAATGAATTCTTTTCCACATATTCATTCTCCACTACAAATTATTAGAAAAATTATTTTTTGCATTTCCTCATATACATATTCTAGGTCTGGGCGTTCGGGTTTTGAGTTTGGGTATTACACTAACCAAACCCGGACCAAATATTTCGGTTCGGGTTCGGTCTTGAAAATGGTAAGCCCATTCGGGTTTGGTCTCAGTTCGGATTCGGATAATACTTTGGGTTTTATTCGGATTTTTTGGGTATCTAACGCATATTATATACACGCATAAACGAAAGAAAGAAACACTTAAATGGATAAGAAGAACAAAAAATTTAAAGCACATATAATTCACTTAAATGAAAATTATAATAATTGGATACTAATATAATAAAGTTAACAACTAGAAACTAGTATTTGGCTAATTAGCTTTATTTATATTCTTTTGGGGTGGCTTTATTTATATTCTAATTTTATAGGTATACAGGTTTACGAGATAAACTTGTAGTATTGTCAAGTGATTAATTAAAAACAATTTAACTTATACAAATCACATGGCGTATAGATCGGAAAACTAGCAAAATCTTCTGTAGAAAAAGAGAAATTCACATCTTTTACACAAATCTTAAGTTTTTTGTGTGTAAAGGAGACGAATGTATTGAAAATGTGATTGTGAAATGAATTAATTAGAAATTTGAATTCAAAAATTTTGATAGTAAAAAAAATGTTTGTGTATTTTCGGGTTTTTCGAGTTTTAACTCATGCCCGAAGCCCGTCCAAACCCATTTGGTTTCGGGTTCGGGTACCTATCCAGACATAATTTTTATTCACTACCCGTTCGAGTTCGGGTATATTCGGGTCGGGTTCCGGTAACCCGCTCGGGCTCGGGTTTTTTGCCCAGATCTAATATATTCTCTAAATAAATCACTAAATATATTCTAAAAAATTTAAAGTATATATCCTTCTATTACAAAAGACCCAAGGGAAGCAACATGACAACAAAGAATAAATTCTATATGATTTACCCATAATGTTAATTTTTAACCACTTTCGCTCTAAAAAGAATTAAAAGAAATTTTTATTGTTGTTCTAAATCATCATCATCATCAACTTTTTTTCTTTTCTTTTTTTTTTTTGTGAAACTATCAAATATTATTACTATAATACCCCCAGCTTAAATTTTTGTTATAAAAGAATTTTTTATTTTCGTTCTAAATAATCATCACCATCGAATATTATTATTATTGTATCCCTTCGACTTAAACTTTTACCAATATCTATGTTTCTAGAAAAAAATGATAAATTAAGTAATAATGTACTAAACATAAAGTCATATGTTTTATGACTTGTGGTTTGTCATACTGAATTAAAGTAAAAGTTTTGATACTGATTTAATTTAATTTTATTATTATACTATCAACATCACAAGTAGGCACTTAATTGAAATAAGAAGGAAGACCTAATAACCAAACACTTGAAAATTATCTATTAACTGTTGGAATTTTAAATAAATATTAAATCTTTGAAGATATCGTAAAAACTAATAGAATAAATATAAGAAATACTAATTGATAACTAATAGAATATTATATATAAAATAAAATTGTATATAAAATTTGATCTATTATCGTAAAATAAAATTATAGCAAAATAAAATTAATAGATTACTATTACTATTATTAATAATACAAAAATAAAATAAAAGAAGTATATAAAAGTAGGATAGTTGTTTTTGTAGGAAAACCTAAATATGACAACTATCCTATTTTAATAAATAAGAGACATTGGACCAAAGAAAAATATATATTAAAAGTTATAGGTCTGTCTTAAATATCAACTTTACTACGAGTAACTGTCTTTACATATGATAAGCTATTAATATTATACTCCCTCCGTTCCAAAACGATATTCCTCATTTCCCTTTTTATCCGTCTCAAATTATATTCCCTTTTCTAATATACCCTTATTTATTATGCATAATAATTAATAATAAAGAATAATCAATTGAAATATTAAATAAAACAAAGAGTATATTATGAAATATGCTATTAAATTGTACATTTCTAATAACATTAAATGATATTTTCTTAATTTATGTAAAAAAATGAAAGGGGAATATCTTTTTAGGACGGAGAGAGTAATATTTCTTCAATATACTCTCTGTTCCATTAAATAGATTTGTATTTTTTTTCATCAATTTCAAACTATAGGACACTTTTATTGTAGAAATGCAATTGAAATATTAGTTTTGGAATACTACTAGAAAGGTTCATATTTAATTTAATTCTTGTCAACAGAATAGGACCATTAAAATGGGAATATTAGAAAAATAATCTTAAAAATTTTATTTTTCTAACAATATTAATTAAAAAATTTTTAATATTGTGAAAATTAAAATAAGCCTATTTTAACGTAACGATGAGAGTGATGCTATTTATCTCTCATAGAGCACCAAACTCTAGTTTTTAATTACTGCATGGATGAGAAAAAAATCTACTGACTTGTACAAAAATTATTTACAAAAGTGGGTTTACAAAATGACTTGAAACAATCATTAGAATTGATTTTTAAATAATTTGATATGTGAAAAAACATATTCGAGCGTGTGTAAAAGAGTTTTTTTGAGTAATTATTTGTATTTTACATGATGCATGATTGTATATATAATAGTCAAGAGATTCATAATGAAATCACCGACCTACCAAAAAAGCTAATATACCAACTCCTCTTTAAGGCCATGTGTTCCAAATGCAATACAACAAAAAGAAAAAATATATAATATTATCATCATCATATATGAAAAGGACACCAATGACTTCCAATAACTTGCACTGTTGACAATGGGGAGCAAAGTTGATGGCTCATTTGACGCAGCCACAACTAATTGGCCAAATCCAAAAGAAGTTATTATTATTAATTATTTTGCTTGCAATAGTAAAATCAAAAAGCAAAAAATGTGTCCCTTGAATTGTAAGTTTCAAACGCTAGATACAATATTCGACGGTGATGTAGTATAATACATTACTAATAGTTAATGTGATTATATCATCACCTTCACAAATCATATCAGTAACTGATATTATATCACACTAGCTCCAAAACATTCTCAGTATAATATCTTTTTCTTTTCTTTTCTATTTTGAAAAAATACATCTTTCTATTTTTAATCAATGACAATTAAAAAAGAGTAATTCAGATTTCATAATTAAATGAAAGTTGTTTACTTTGTTTATATATGCTATATTAAAATTTCAATTTATAACGTGTCCGTGTAAGTTGTAAGACGGTAATTCGATTAAAGATTAATATCAATGTTAAAATTACTTACGTGCAAATTTGGTCTTAAACGAATTAAATTTCTTCGTTTATACATAATGGCTTCTGAGAAAACTTGTTTAAGAATATTGATATCATAATAAACGAGCTCATAAAAATCAAATTAAAATTTCTTATTTACAAATAATGACTTCTGATTCAATATTAAAAGCCAGGGTAAATTTCACAAAAGTTTCCTGATCTTTACAAAATGTAACAATTTCATCTCTAACCTTTTTTTTCAATCTTTGGACTAGCTAACCTTTAAAAAATTCTCATAAAGGCTCCTGTGGATGGAAAGGGAAATAAAATGACTTTTTACCCTGCTCATTAAATAAGAAATAAAAACTGTAAAATAGTTTTTTTAATAAAAGAAAAAATAATAAATATTCTTCTATTATAAGTAATTTGTCGACAATAAGAGACCCATTTTCTCCTCTCAATTCCTTTACATCTTTGATCATGCTTGCCCATTCATCATATATTTCTTTTACTGTGATTTGCCAAAATTTAAACAAATTTTTTTATTGGAAAGCTCAATTTCACTGGTGAATAAGAAGATGATAAAGGATTCCAGGTATGTATATATAATGCTTCAGGTAATATATCACTCATTATATGTGAGAATTAAATTACGAGTTAGGTGTCGTCAGCCTTAAGCGGTAAGGTGATTTTTTTTCTTTATTTATAAGAAAATTTTTGTTGTTTTATACTAAATTTAATTTAATATGAGGGGTGAAATAGTTATTCTTTCTCCCTTAAAGGTCAAAATGGATGGATTCCATACATAGGGACCTTTTGTGAGAATTTTTTAAAGGTTATGGACTCCAGAGGTTTAAAAATAAGGTTGCATACCGAATTGCTACATTTTGCAAAGGTCAGGAACCTTTTGTGAAATTTACCCCAAAAGTTATATTGGACCAAAGAAAAAAAATATATTAAAAGTTATATAATTCTTTCTTAACGTATTTCAACTTTTTTTTACAAGTGACTAAGTCTTTACAGATGAGCTATTAATTTTATAGTATTTCTTCAATATTCTCCCATGTCCCACTAAAATAGATTTGTATTCATTTTTCATTAACTAATCTCAAAATATAGGTCATTTTTCTTGTATAAATGTAATTAAAATATTAGTCTTCATATATACTCCCTACTTTAATGAATATTGTTATCAATAAAATAAAACTATTAAAATGAAATAATTAGTAAAAAATGAAAGGTATATTAAAAAATAATCTTAAATTTTATTTTTCCGTGGAATAAGCCTGTTTTAACGTGATGAGAGTAATAGCTCACAAATAGCACCAAACTCTAGTTTTTAACAACTATTACGCAAAACATGGACAATATGTATAATAAAAAGTCTACTGAATTGTAAAAAAATTGTTTACAAAATTAGGTTTCCAAAATGACTTGAAACCATCATTATAGCATCTTCAATAGGTAGCCAAGGTCATATGGTGGTTTGGAGGAGAGTGATAGAGAGAAGATTATTTTAATTATATGTGAATGAAACGTAGAAAAAAGAGAGGGAAAAGTGAAAAATAAAAGAGAGATAAATAAAACAGTAATAGAGAAGGTTGAGATGAAGATGCATTACACATGACACGTTGAAAGAAATGTGAGGAAAAATAGTGTAACTAGGAGAAAATTGATTAAAAGAAAAAGAAAATTTAAAAAAAAAACCATGTGAGACTGACCAAATTTTCTTGTGTGTACCTCTATACTTGAGGTGTGAAAAACTAGATTCATCAACGGTATATTTTATGGTGTCTAAAAAGACATCATATTATAGTGTTCAACGAACTGTGTGTCAATACACTATTAAATGTGTTAAGTGATAGATCCCACAACACGCTCAATAGTGTGTTACCACACACACTATGGAAAAACCGTTCCTCAACTGGTGTGTATAAAAGAGTTTTATGTGAGGAATGATTAGTATCGTACTTGATGCACGATTGTACGTGTAATAGTCAATAGATTAATAACGAAATCACCCGCTAAAATACCTAATACCAAATCCTCTTTGAGGCCGTGTGTTCCAATAGCAATAAAACAAAAAGAAAATGTGTATATATACATATTATATATAATATGTATATATATTGCCATCATCATATGAGAAGGACACCAATGACAGCTTCCAGTAACTTGCATGGTTGACAAAGGGGAACAAAGTTGATGGCTCATTTGACGCAGCCACAACTAATCGGCCAACTCCAAAAGAAGTTATTATTATTATTATTATTATTATTATTATTATTATTATTATTATTATTATTATTATTATTATTATTATTATTATTATTTTGCTTGCAAGAATAGTAAAATCGAAAAGCAAAATATTGAATAGTAAGCTTCAAACACTAGATACGGTATCAAATGACGATGCCGTATAATACATTACTAATTGTTAATGTGAACCCACTTTTACTCTTACGAATTATATTAGTAATTGATATTATACCATACTATTTACTGTAGTGATATAAGACATCTGATAAAATGTCTCCTTAAATATTGATGTATTAATTACACAAACATTTATTGCCAAAATGACTGTGCAGTTTGTAGCATCTCAACCTTTTCCCTAAGAACTTCTTTTCAACTTGTTTTTTTGACATTTCTAAGGAGGAACTTTCTTTGTTTGTCCTTTGCCATATATTAGATTCAATGAACTAACTGATCATAATAATTAAATAATAATATTCATTAATCATTTTCGCTCATTTTACTTTTATATTGGATCGCGGGGTTGTTATTTAATAATTACCGCAAATTATCCCTAACCTTTTCCTTCTATGTAGTATTGCCTCAACCTTTATTTTGTGCTAAATTATCTCCCAGCTTATGTTTTGCTAAATTAGATTCCTTGTGCTGTTTTCCTGGACTTTACACTGTATTGTTATTCCTATTTTTCTTTTGCCAACTAAAGATATATTTAGTACAATATATGTATGGGAATGATAATAAATTTCCCTATTAGTTTACCAGTTGATAGAAATTCAGGCAAGAAATTTAGACATTTTAAAGAGAAAAATTAAAGGGCAAAACTATGAATTGAGCTTGTTTGATCCTCATTATCTTTCCCAATTATAATTTTATCTACTACTGTTTTGATATTTGATTTGACAATTGCTCAATTACAATCACATATTTCAAATCTTTTTACATTTTTAATACACATTTTACATATATCTTCATTATAATTTTCTCAAAATTAGACAAATAATGAGTATCAAACAAACTCTACTTTAGAAGGCAAAACATTGAGCTAACAAGAAGGTGTATCATTACTCATTTATAGAAGAGTACAAAAATTGCCAAACTGTAATTTATTGTTAAACTAAACTCTAGATTGTGCAGACTGCCTCAACATAAGCCATTTAAAAAGGGGGCACTTGGGCACAAAAAGGAAAGCTTGGTGACTTGTTGGGGGTAAAATAAAGATTGGGGACCAATTAAGCACAATAAGTAAAGTTTAGGGACCATTTCCACCAATTTCCCTTGGATTTCACGCGTCACCTCCACTTTTACAAACCAAACCCCAGCACTGAGATGTGGTCCCCTACGTGTTAAAAAATCAGAATAATAAATTTGGATATGAATCAAGCACACGGCGGATCAAATTTCAAATGAAGAAGAAATGGAAGGTTTAATCCCAATCGTACTCAAAACCATCAAGAGAAACACAACTCGCCGGCATCGGCGGTACGAATCTCTGTCGTCCACCTCGCTGAGCTACAGCGTCGCAGATTTCTACACAGACGAGAGCGATAGTTACGGCAATCGGTTCGCGGCGGCGCAATTGCCGCCGGACACCCAGAGGAGTTCAAGTTGGAACCGGAGAACGAAATCCGTTCGCGTTGATTATTCATCGGAAGAAGCTGCCAGTTCCAAGCAATTCGCGAGATTGAGGAGCCACAGAATGTTCTCCTGCGTCACCGGTTCATAAAATTTGGTGCCTTTCTTCAGTATTATCTCTCTAATGAGCTAATTTTCTTATTTTCCTTTTCTTTTTTTCCCATATTATTAATGGTAGAATACTAGTATAATTATTGTTGTAATAATTATTATAATTATTATATTGTTTGTGTTAATGAAAAAGGAGTAGAATTTATTTAATTTTAACATAAAAATTTCTTAATTAGATGATGGCTTCAAATCAAATAAATAGAAATCCAGCTCAGATAGTGACCCGATGCGCATCTAGATTTGTTATCTTGAGTTGCGACTTGTGAACATTAGCTTGTCTACGGAGAAGCACTTCATAATTCTTCAAAGGAATGTTGATGCATGACGAAGTTTATTCTCCATTTTTATTTTTTATTTTTTTGAATAATACAAGCGGTTTTATTGGAGGGGAATCGGCTCTTAATCAACAATCATTAGTACGACGAAGTTGAACAACGATCACGAGCTATGTGGTAACTAAGCTTGATTTTTTTTTTTATAATTTTGTTAAGTTCCACTTTGTATAAAAATTTTTTACACAATCTTCTTTACACGCATGTACAGTACACATGTGATACAATGATTGGATCGTATTTTTTAATACATCAAATCATTTAAAATGAAATAAAATTAGAGCATTTTCAATGGGAGGGTGCATTGTAGAAGCGATGTAGAGAAAAGAAATAGAGAGAAGATGATTATTTTAAGTAAATAAGAATAAAAAGAAGTGTAGAGAAAAAAAAGGGGAAAAATAAAAAAGATGAGAGAGATGGAGATAAATTTAAAAATAATGATAAAATAGTAGTGGATTAGATGAGGGTAAGGGTCTATTGCTGGGCCTTACACGGGACTCGAGAAAGGAAAAGTGAGGAAAAATGGTGTAAATGAGAGAAAATTGATTAAAAGAAAATGAAAATAGATAAAATTATAAGACTCGTGAATTTTTTTGAGTCACTCTCTTTCTTTCAATGGACTAGGTCCATAAAAATGAGCATTAAAGATGCTCTTACAATCCAATGAAGGGCGGATTGAGCACTTTTTACTTCTGGGGTGAATAAGGATAAACAGCATTGCAAAAATTTGTAGAAGTGAGCAATAATCTTAAGTTCTCGATTAACTTATTTCTTATTTATGTAATGCTATTTAGTACCACTGGTACTTGACACTATATTAAGATAGTATTAAATGATAAGTTGAATTAAGTAAATTTTTTATTCATGTATTTAACTTCACATTAGTTGCTGTCTAGATTGATGTTAAGTATAACTAGTGCTACATAGTATTATACTTTTTATTTTACACAAAATTTATTACTAAGTATAAACATTAATTGTACATCGAAATAAAATAAAATAGTGAAGATATAAAAAGTTAAATAAAAAAACACAACACTTACTATTTTAAAAAGTTGACGTTTGAAAAATAAAATACATTACTTACTTTGAGGAAGAAAAGGTTTATCAAAAAAAATATATATAGATTTTAATATCAACTTGTCGAGTGAGGCGAAAATAGAATTAGCTAGTAATAATTTTAGGTAGCGAATAAACAGATTTAGAAAAAAATTATTTCTACAATTTTATCAAAAGAAACATTCTAGACTTAGACTAAGGGTAATAGTTCAAGTGGTAAAAAAATGCCTCTTTAACAGAATGAGTCTTAATCCCTCCCTAGAGCTCCCCAAATTACTCTCTTCGTTCTGATTATTTGGTCGCATTTCCCATTTTGAGATGTCTCGTTTATTTGGCCCTCTTTTGCATTAATTTACAATTATATACCCATGTAATCTTGAACATGTAAAATATTTTTATTTTCCAATACTATTCTTATTATATACCATTAATTGAATAATGATATTCCAGGAAGTTTGTTATATAATTGTCTTTTCTAATATAATTCTTAATGTTTGTGAAAAAGTAAATGTGACCAAACAATTGGGACATATAGAATATATATATATATATATATATGTAAAAACAAAGAAATATGTTAGACATAGGAATTGGTCAAAAAATAAATGCATAATACTTTGGAATTGAACCCATAACAACTTCAAAACACACATTGAAATCTTATTACCATTCCAATTACAACTATTTTACATTATTTCAACTGAATTTTTATATTTTATCTTGGGGACAAATTTATAAAAGTTTAAAATTGTCATAATACAAAACGAACTTTTTATAATTAGTACAGAGCTACCGCTGCCAATGCCCCCACCCTAACTCCACCATTGAATCCAATAGTTGTGAAGGGTTGTGTAATAAATCGTGTACGTAATTTATATACTAGTAGCGTTTTTCTATTTTTATTATTATAGGAGACAATAAAGGGAGTTCTCCACCCCAAAAAAAAAAAAAAAAAAAAAAAAAGAAAAGAAAAATCCTTCCAACCACATCACATAACTTTTAAGTCAATTCCAATCATACGACTTTCCAAACTTTTTTGAAATATCATGTAAACCTTTTTATGTAAAAGTAGATTAATACTTAATTTTGATACTCAATCTCGTGCATTAGTTTGACATGACTTCAACTAAATGAGATGTCTTTTAGCAACAAATCAGGCTTGCAGCCAGAGCCCTTTGATGAACCAATTTACAGATGACAATTTAACCCGCTCCAAGCATTGACAGATTCCACTCTGAATGAGATGGAAATTTCTTGTCCCCTCGGGATGGCAACGCAATGCAAGTTGCGCCGGTTCTTGTTGTCTCATCCCATTAATATAATAATAATTTAGAAAAAGAAAACGGAACAAAAATAAAAATTCTCTAAAAAAATTAAAAATATCATAATGAAAGGACAGGGTCAATTATCTGCGGGTAAGAACCGGTTGCCATCTCCGGCCTATCTAACACATACTGGAATAGTCGATATTTCAAATGGATTATGGTCAATGCTCATCTTTGGAAATTTGCCAAAGAGATAGATAAAGCTCATGTTAAGGAGATAGATGACTTACGTGGCGGGAATCTAATAAAAGCGACTTACGTTGCGAAAATCTAATAAAAGCGGCCGCCAACGGCTTACGTGACAGAAATATAATAAAAGCGGCCCCCTGTGACGGCCGTTTTTATTATATTTCCGCCACATAAGCAATAAGACTCCTTAACAGAAGATAAATAATGCTTTGTAGCCGGACCGTCATTTTTGTTGTATCAATTTACATCAGCAAGAATCGGGAAAATGTCAGAAGAAAACATTTTTCATCAACAAAAAACCAAATACATCAACGATAGCTTCAGCACGAGTACACACAAAGGATGGGCATGGTAGCCCTGGATCCCATCCGAATGTTAAACAGACCGAAAATTCATGATACCGGGCAGCAAAACTTACATCGGAATGTTACACCCTCGTGCATTCTGCCTATCCCAATACGAAGCAGCTCGAGTATCTTGTATCTGCACAGGGATGAGAATTGTCTTCTACTGTAACTCCAGGTTGTGGAACTGCAGCAAGAAGTTAGGGGGCCTGAGATTGCATAATCGAGAAGAAAAGTTGAAAAACATTTCGGCAAGGTAGTCACCTGGATGAAAACTGCCTAGGGCCTGCCTAGGAAGGACTGCATGTAAAAGAACAGTCTCAGCTAGAATATATCAGTAAATTCAAATAACCAATAAAACTTGAACCGGCGCATACAACATCTCATTCCAGCTGTGAGTTACAACTACAGGAAATGCCTGTATCACCGGCTCTAGTTGTCTTTGGTGCTTGTTTCAATTGTAGGGATTGCTTCTTCTGTGTTTCCGTTGATGCTCAGACATGGTGGTTTGGCAGCTCCGTAGTAAAAGAATGCCATTATCTTTGACAACTCATATGCCGTTCTGACCGCTGGACAGCAAGTAAAAGAAAAATTACAATTCAGTTGTAAATAACGATAGTATTCAGATTATGTAATCAACAATATTCTTCCGTGTACATTGGTTTACCATTCTCACGGTACAAGATTTTCCCAGCCTTGGTAAAAATGAGTTCTGGGAAAGCTGAGACTTTTAGAGCAGAAACCAAATCAAGCTCCACAACAGCATCAACAGCAACACACTGTTTACTTGTGCCGGTTAGTATGAAAAAAGATGGAGATGAAAAGAATAACTAACTGAGACCAGCTATTTACTCTAGGTGATGGTAGCCTGCAGTTCCATATGATGTGATTAGCTTTCTCCAATTCACCCCATATCTTTTCATTTTCCTTCGGCCTGCAAAATCGAAATAGTACTTCTGGATAAAAATGCAGAGGACCAATTTTAAAAAAAATAAATAAATAAATAAATAAAGGTTTATACTTTGTGGTTTCTACGAGTTCTTAAGTAAATTCATTTACCTGAAATGGAAAGCATCTTCCTATCCAAAAATTTAAGCTACAGCCCTTTAATTAAGTAAACAATGCCTTCACACGAATGTTCGATGGCATTTGCACTATTTAGGGGAAGGAAATTCTAAAATTTACAACTGAATAGCTTTCCAAGTTACAAGACCAAAGCATTCAGAAAGTAAAATGCTTTATATGGAAATAAAAGGTCTGTCCTTAACAATGTCATAATTAGATCAATGCACCAAAACCATCAAAGTTCTACCTTCACTCTGGATATCAAATCTATTTGTGCATTTGCAATAGACATGATCTGAACTCTTCCTCATATCAACATTTCAATTAACTGACTTCTACCACAGGCACATGGCTAATGAAGTTGCGATTTCTGCTTTCCCTTCCCTTCTATAAGCTAAATATAGCTATAATTCAAGTTTCATGCAACCTGTGCCTGGGTGGGGAAAAGAGAACAGAACAGGGATCCTGTATCCATCAGGTGCTAAGCCCAGAAAACCTGAGACTTATTCTTGTGATCTTACATCCAACAATGATAAAAGAATCATGCTACACTTGCACAATTTGCTTACATAATTTTTTACACAATCACACTTGGGCAGGCTGCTTTTTTCCCATGCGTTACATCACTAAAAAATCACATCACAGTCCAATGGCTCTCATTAATTGTGTAAAACTTTACATAAGAGTAGCATACTCCGTGATAAAATGTGCACAAATTTATCAGGTGATGTAACAAAGAGCGACACAAATTTTTAAAATAAGCGATACGATGTGTAGAAAAAAAGCGAAGTGTATTGTTTGAAAATCTTTTTGTGAACAAAGCAAAACTATTATAATAATTAGGGTAATGACCATTGTCGATTCAATGTTTTCAGCCAAACAAATGCAGTGAGTAGAAAATAACGAATTAGCCTCTGGACTAATTACCAAGGATGTGATATTTTATTATAAATTTAACACCTTTATTATTGTATTCTGAAATTTATATGATATTTGCATAAATTTTAGCACTCTTGATAAAAGGACTTTATCGATGAGCAGCTGAAGCCTGAAAGGGCAGTAATCCAGCTGCAGGTCAACAAGAAACTCTTTTACCAGTGGGATTAGGATAAAGAACAGGATATATCTTATAACCACAGGAAGGAAATATTTTACCAAAACTAATGAACTTGCCTAAGCACAAGTCAAAAGGGCGTGAAGGAAAATGGCAATGCACAACATAGAATTGTAGTAAGCTATAGAGCTTGCCCATCACTCATCAGGCTACTGATTGACATCTCTTTTTGTGTGCGCCCCCGGGGCCCGGGGGTACCGAAATTCTTAAAAAAAAAAAAGGAAAGAAAAGAGGGGGAAAATGGAAAGAAAAGAAGAAGAAGAAGAAGAAGAAGAAGAAGAAAACACCAGACGGGTTTCACAAAGAAAGTCAAAAGTGAGTTTTAAGTTAGCCAAGAAGAGTCTTGATAAAAAGAGTGAGGATATTTGCCAACTTGGAAAATATAAATAAATAAGAAAACAGATTGGACAAAAATGAGGGCTAGAGAGAAGACCTTTTGTAGCGATTGTGGACAAGAACAACTTGTATTTCATTTCATTTCATTTACAAATTGTATTTCATTTCATTTCATTTAATGTTTTAATAAAGTACGGTGGCTTGAACAAGTGCTACAATAATTAGATATTTATATTCTGAACAGGTAGTTTGGAGTTCGAATTACACTTATCCTTCTATATTATATCTTTGCTTTCTTATCTCACAATATATCATATATTATACTCTCTCCGTCTCAATTATATCGGCTCATTTGTTTTCACAAAGTTTAAGAAAATTTATTAGAAACGTAAAATTTAAAAGTAATTTTCTAATTTACGCTTATTTAATGAGCATTGACCAAAATAATAGTTATAGTTAGATAAATTAAATAAGATTATTGTTGGCTTAAGAAAATTAGACGGATCAGACTTAATTTTTTTTGGGGCCAGTGAAGTCTAGGCCCAAATTTTACTGCGTCGCTGGCCAGTCCAGTGTGATGGCCTATTGGGCCTCTACCCTTGCCTATGTCTCATATAAAGCCAAATTAACAAAAAAGCAATCTTAACATTCAGTGAAATCTAGCCAAACCCAATACAAATCCATTCTGGTAAAAATGTTAAGGAACTTCCAGAAAGTTTTGCTATAACACTTCTCATCCCATGTGGCGTGCATCCACGTGTATTTCTATGCACGCCACGTGTATTTGAAATACACGTGGCGTGCATCCATACACGCCACATGAGATGGGAAGTCCTAGAAGTTCCTTAACATTACTATCTATTCTGGTAAGTCATGCAACTCATGCTAATCAAAGATTGAGAATTCTTTTTACTCTTTTCGTGAAAATCATATTTGATAAAATATCAATCTTTTCATCCTGTTCTCTTTGTGGAGTCATGCTAATCACAGATTACGAATTCAAAATCAGAACTTCATCCATGACTTGAACTCTTGAAATTTAGTAAGTTCAAGATAAAAATACAGTAGAATCTTTATTCCTCTCAATATAACCCTGCAGCTATTAATACTTAAAAAACTAGTAACTACCCTGACGAAATGTACAAAACCCAAATAATTGCTTGCATCAGTCTAAAATCAAGTCTAGAATTCTAGAAATTAAAGTTTTGCATAAAATGCTAAAGGAGCCACAAATCAGATTTCCCAAGTATAATGGCATGACAACAAATGCAAAAAGGATACTCAATATCAATTATCAAGAATTCAAGATTGAGATTGTCGGATTGTGGGTAGAAAATCTTATAACCAAATTTTTAGGAATTTAATTCACAAATTTACGGGAACCCGTACACTCAAAGAATCGAGAGGCCATACCGCTAAGCACTCTGCAACTGCTAGACTGCCAAAATTGTAAATTTTCCTCCAATGAAAGTTTGTAAACACAATTCTAGGGCAAAAATTGTTCGTTTATGTTGAAAGAGAAAGTCTGGAAGCTAAAGACTAGGAATAGCAATGGGACGAGTATTACCTGATACTCGCTAGTACCCGCCCCAAATAGGGGGTAATACCCGCCCCGTTAAGCATCGGGGCGGGTACGGGGCGAAAAATTTGGCCCCGAAATCTTATCGGGGCGGGGACGGGTTTTGGCCGCCCCGCCCCGATACCCAGTCTCTTTTTTTTTTTTGAAAAAACTATTTTGTTCTCTGTAAAATTTCAAATTCAAATGCCAAAGATGAAACTGACATGATACTTAAGATGACTTTTCATATAATTTTAATTTTGTTTTTCCTGATTTTTTTAGTTATTTCTTAACGCGATGGGAGGTAACGGGTATTTTTTTGTACCCGCCCCGAATCTCCCCTGTCCCGTACCTGCCCCATACCCTATTCAATCGGGTACGGGACGAGTACGGGGTGGGCGATTCCTTAACGGGGCGGGAGATTCCTTAACAGGGCTAGAACGGGGGAAGGCATACCGGCCCCGAACCGGCCCCATTGCCATTTCTACTAAAGACTATGCAGAAGTGCTTAACCAGAAGCCCAGCCGCCAGTACATAGGTGTATACCACTTGCGGTGAACCCGACCGTAGGATCTACATTAAATTTAAGGAGACTTTAGAGCTTGTTTGATCCTATTTATTTGGGGAATTATAATGAGGACAAATGTAAAATGTATATTAGAAATGTAAAAGGTGTGAAATATGTGGTTGTAATTAAACAGTTGTCAAATCAAATGTCAAATCAGTGATAGGTAAATTTATAAATTGAGAGAATAAAGAGGATCAAACAAGCTCTTATTATATAGAGATCTTTCTTTTATATATATATATATATATATATATATATACACACACACACGATTGTAGTAATTTCGTATAAAGTCCAAAGTAAAACCTTGCCTTGGTAAAGGGAGATTCTGGTCCTAAAACATCTTCTTTTTTCTTTTTTCTTTTTTGGTGGAAACACAGAGTCGTTTAAGAGAATGAGCGATGACAAATAATTTTACGGACGAACAGCAATATATTATTCTTTGTGGACCTAAGGGTAGAAAACACTCTTGCAATCAGTGATCAAATGAGACAAGTTTACTCTGAAGCTAATCCCTTCTAAGTTTACTATAGTCCATTGACAAGTCACTTTTGGCAAAAAAGGAGAATTAAACAAGAGGGTAAAACCAGCTAAATTTGTAGACGTTCAAGACAAAATATAACAAGTAAGACGATTATTATTGATTTTAGTTTCACATGTCTTTCATATGACATTACTGATTCTGAAATAGTCTCTTAAATCTTCAAGTTGGTTTATAGTCCGTTGTTTTATCAAATATTTTAGAGAGATGAAATTATTGGGAGCTTAAAGCACCACCTATGGACCCTCTCCATAATTTATAACCAACATTTCATCTGACCAGATCATACAATTCTAGTTCATTTTGGAAATCAGTAGCTTAATTATTTTTTTGTAAAAAGGCCTTGTAGAGAAAGTGCAAGAACTCTGCTCCTCCACCATTGTTGGAACCGAAAGGTGCCGAAAGCATACTCTTATACTCGATTGTTGAGTAGTTTGAGAATAAAATCTCCATTAACATAGATATATCATTTATCAATATGCTGTTCAGGTCCAAAAATGTAGAGTAATGAACAAATTCTTTTAGGAAGCAATATTGAAACATATACAGTAGCGTAAGATGAGACTTACGGTTACAGCGAAGGGCTTAGACACCAATAGCAAGTGTGCAAGGTCAGAAACTCTGGAAAATTGGAACCCAAAACGCCTACATGAAGCCATTCGGAATTAAGCAAATGAAAATTGGAGTTAAATTACCAATCCGTGAACATTGCTATGAACCTGAAACACGTATTGCTGACCCTTTAGCTTAATCGATAATAATTTCCTGTATGATGCTGATAAACGGAAATTGGTACTGAGGAACTTGTATCACAAACTGAAACGAAACCCTTTCAAGTGTCAGGCTGAGCAAATAAATCCTTATATGTTTGGACACGGCGGAGGTTGTCCGTGGTTTCTAATCATAATAAAAGAGAATTTGGAAATTTACAAAATATATTTTGTGTTTAGAGTTTATATTATATTTCAAAAAATTACAATTTATAAATTGTATTTCATTTCATTTCATTTAATATTTTAATAAGGTACGGTGGTTTGAACAAGTGTTATAATAATTAGATATTCATGTTCTTAACAGGTAGTTTTGAGTTTGAATTACACATATCCTTCTATATTATATCTTTGCTTTCTTATCTCACAATCTATCAAATATTATACTCTCTCCGTCTCAATTATTTTGGCTTATTTGTTTTTACAAAGATTAAGAAAATTTATTAGAAAGTAAATTTTAAAAGTAATTTTTCTAATTTACACTCATTTAATGAGCATTGACCAAAATAATACTTATGGTTAGATAAATTAAATAAGGTTATATTGGTAAAAATACAAATAAATATTATTGAATTTAGAAACAAGTTTATATTTGTGGGACGGGGGAGTATATATTAATAAGGCACATCTTTCATTTAAAAATTTTGAAAAAGCTAAAAAAATTAGTATATTTTTATTAAATGAAATGAAATCACCTTATGTGTGACTAATAAATTATTGAAAATTAATTTTTTCTTATTCTCTTTTGTTCTACAATATTTTTCAAAAATTCAGATATATGCAATGAGTGAAATATTATAGTTATAGTTATACTAAAAACAAGACATTTTTGTTATCATTATAATATTAAAAAAATAAAAAACACAAAAATGTAAAGAAAAAATTTTACAAAATGGTACAAGTAAATATTGCTTAGTATTTAATTTGATTGTTCTTATTTGTCGATAAAAACTTATATTTAATAAAGGTTAAAAACTAATTCATATTCAATATCACCCGGGACACACAATTAAAATTGAAAAAAAAAAATCAAATTCCCATCAATTGTTGAAAATTAACTTTTTTTTTGTTCAAATAAATGAAAAATCTATATAATAAATTTTATAACTTAAGAATTATCATTTACAAAGGAAGAAAAAAAAGGTATTTAAGAAAATTTAGAATATGCTAATATTTATAATTTTAACAAAGTATTGAGTACTTGGTATCTAAAGTCAAAGTGTTACACAACATAATAGTTAAGGTGTCATTTGTTAGCTTCATTTTAATGGTAGGTTAGTCCCTTCAATTTATTTATATAATAATAGAATTTTTATAATTTTGTCTATTTTCCTAAGTCAAAAGTGTTTTTTTTCAATTAAATAAAATACAATATGGAAAATGTAATTTTAATACAAAGGTGAAGGCATCCAAACCCTTCTCATAAGTGGAAACGGAGGTGTAAAGGCCATGGTAAAACTCATTGGTGTTTTCTTAGGTGAAAAAAATGGAAAAGGTTAGTGTAAATTTTAAAAATAAAGTATGTATATTGTAAATATACTATAGATAGAGAGTGTTTTTGGTAAATTTGCCAATAAAATTTAGGGTAAATTTCATAAAGATCCCCAACCTTTGTAAAAAGTAACAATTTCATCCCTAATTTTTTTCAAGCATGTATGTCCCCAACCTTTTCAAAATATGCACAAAAATGCCCGGCAAACTATTTTTGTCAAGGATAATTATATTACCACACCATTTTTATTTATCTCACCACATTATCTATCTACCACATTTATACTTAATTTCAATAAATACACCACAACTCATTTACACATTTACCCTAAGAATTAAAACAATAAAAAGTTGAGGCACGCCACATTTATCATACTCTCTATGATGGGATAGTCTTATCTTCCATTGACAATTTTCAAGTAAATTATTGCAAACTTCATAGTGTTCTACCATCAAGCTTTTTAACCATTAATGTCAAGCTTTTCTTTAATATTTTATAATTTTTTCTAATTTTCATGACATTTTCTTCTTGATAACGTAGAAGAATTACGTCATTCAGTTATTCGAAGTTTGAATGGTAAGCTTGTGTGTCTAGTCGTTTTATAAGATTAAGAAGCAAGTCATTCTGTATTATCGAGAATTAAAGAAGCAAAACTAAATTGAAATAGCAAATGAAAAGTTAATTGGCCATAGAAGAGGAACAAAATTTACTAGAACCTATCAATTCTTTGGAGGTATATAGTTGCATAAATCAATTAAAATTGAACCCATATATACGATGGGTCCTGTTAATTTAGGGGTTGTTTGAACTTCTTTATTTTTTCTCTTTATAAATTTACCTACTATGATTTGACTTATGATTTGACTGTTTATTTGACAACCACTCAACAATCACCACATATTTCAAATTTTAATTAGATCTCCACCACTCATTTCCACTCATTAGAAATTCCCTTTATAAATTGAAAAAATAAAAAGCTTCAAAAAAGCTCTTAACTCAGTTCTAATTTCCTTGTTATCTTATTTTGTTTTCTATTTACATTAGGGTTCTTATTATAAATAGCATGTGGTGTGCGTAATTGAGAGAGAGAAGAACAAATATATGGGCTATATATAATGTGGAGGTTATTTTGGTCATTTTATTGATAACTATTATAGTAATTACGAAAAACGTGGTGTGGTGATTAAATTTCGTGGTGGTGATATAATTACCTTTTATCAATTTTCGTTTTTCACTTTTTCTATACAGACAATTTTACCGTTTATTTAAATAAAAAATAAGACCACAAATTTTAAAATTTTATTTTGATCTCTCTGTCGCTCTCTTTTTCACACACTGATCTCATATTTATATGTATATCGTTTTCCCGTCCACTTACTCAACACAAGCTATACATATACATTGATCAATATATCATCATTTGAAATAATAACTCTTTCTTCCACCACATTCAACATCCCTCCAACCCCCAAACATAAAAGAATAATCTCCATTACACAGCATCTGGAATTTGGATAGTTTCCTTGCTTAACCTCTTCCATTCATTGGCCAATTTTCAACGCTTCCGTTATTTCGATGGCTCATCACTTTTCTAGTTTCTTTGCCCCCCCTCTCCAAAAACTCAATATTATCTCTAATGTTGGTCTTTATTCTAAATTTATTTCGTAGGAAATCAAAGTTTATATCCCTATAAGAAAAAATTTATCTCGCGCTTTGTAATGACCATGAGAAAACAATTGAAATTTAGATGTTTGGAAAGAAAATTATAAAATGAAGGAATGGCGGTGACACTATTTTTATTTCTCATGAAAATCGAATTAATGAAATGATTAGGGTTCTTGAGTATTGATCATAATCTACTTTCAACATTCACAAGAATAATTGTAAAATAAAAAAATGGAGATGGCGAAGGCATCCATAAAAAAATGAAATTTTAAGGAAATATTTGAGTTGCGTGTGAAATTTTTTTTTTTTTTGGGGATACTCTTCCCCATATTGTTTTAATGAATGGAAGGGCCAATGTTGGGTAAAATTTTTGTCATCGTTTGCAACATCTCGATAAACTAATCGGAAAAGATATGCTGCCATTGAATGTTGAAGTTGAAGACGAGAACGATAATTGTGTGTTGTGCAGATCTTTTTGTTTTTATTTTATTTTTGTTTCTTTTTCCCTTCTTTTGTAATTTGGATAAGATTATAATTGTAAAATGATTGTGGTCTCTTTATAAAAAAAAATACTATAATTGTGGTGTAACAATAGAAAATCGTAGTAAAAATATAAGTGCCCTAATTCTAATCTACTTGTCTTTATAGTGCTCACTCCAAATTCTATGTGAGAGTTTGTCTATATTTTATTGTTATTTGTAGTCCCCTACTTAAGAGTTTGTATTGTTGTTGATTTATTTACGCTGTGTTTCAGTAACATAGATTAAGATAGATATCTATGTGAATTATACTGCTGCAATACATATTGTAATTGTAGTTTTTAAAAAAAAAAAAAAGAAAAAATGGCCAACCACCATAGAACTGGACTAGAGTAAGCCAACTTGACAAACCCATAAAGTGGTTTGTCTTAATGTATTTTATTTTATAAAAAAGAAAATCATAAAAACAAATGACTTAACGCAGTTCATAAATTCAAGAACTTTAGTGCGAACATCACACAACACTTAATAAAATTTTGAAGTAAATGTGTTTTCCTCATCATGGATCACCACCCTTATCATCATACAATGAGGGATGAAGCCAATTGAAGAACCCGAGTTTGGTTTTCCCCTTAAGTTTCTTCGTCGAATAATCGACAAGTACTTCCCAAACTTCTCCGACTGTCCATTTTGGCGATTCAATCCATTCTACTATCTTTTCAAGCTTCCCCAATGTCTCCAACCCAAATGTGTAGTACATGACGAAAGGTCTTAGCGCTTGGGACGCGGCTAACCATTGAATCACAACTTTAATTTCGGGATCTCCCCCAAAAGCTCCACATCCCCAATTCCCCGTCGCAATGCCAACATAGTCATGATCTCCCTTCTCCTTGTCATCCCTCACTTGCCAGCTACTACAAGTTTCACTAGCTTCGGAAAATCCATTTTTTACTAACATTTCTTCATACTTGTGTCTTTTGGATTCATCATAGAAGCCACAAAATGCCTTATTAATCTCTCGGAGAAGGTACGGGCCTAGATGGCACATCTATTGCGAGTATCCTCGTTTTGTGCCTGTCCGTTGAGTCCACACCCTTCACGTCGTCATAGTCACCACAAAAGCGGAACGAAGATGCATATCCGGTGTAGTTGGAGAATCTCTGTGTACCAATAATTTCAATAGCCTCATTATCTGCCATTCCAGGCAAGAAAAGTATGATAACAATCAAATTCCGGATTGATCATAAAAAGAATCTCTTCTTGTACGCAGCCCCCGCGAATAGCACCCCCTCCTATGTACTTATTCGCGAAATCAACTTCAAGAGCTTCGGTAGAGTTGTCTTCCATTAAACCAGTCGTGTGAACCTATTCAATGTAAATATTAAATGCTAGTTGGAACCAGAGTTCTGGCCTAGTAAAAAAGAAACACATATCAGCAAATGAGTATGGCTTCATGTCATGATTACAGTTGATTAATGATTCGTTACCTCCAAACGGCAAAGGGAAATGCTAGACTTGCTCCAAAAATTAGCCTTTGGGAGGGAAACTCGGGACGGGTTACTTGTGAGAGGAAGTACTTTTCGTTCGAAAGATACATTGCCCATAGGCATGCTCAAGCATACCTTATCAAAATAGTGAAGAATGCATTTTATCTTTTTGACGCTCTTCCGATCTCACGGGAGTCATATAGACACCTAAAAACGCAAAGTAGGGTAGAGTAACGCGTTCTGCTCCAACGAAACTGAAAAAGAAACACATTAGCCGGTGGATGAAAACGTACGCGAATAAACCGTCAAAGTTGATATTTTGAAGATTTTTGGCCTGTCTATCAGAGGTAGGAAACAGGCAAAAGAAAGAGCAAACCAGAAGAGCAGCAATCAATTCCTGAAATGCACAAAAGTACTCACAATCAAAATCACAACTAATAGCAATGGAAGTTATCTAATTACAAGTAATCAAACATAAGAGTTAAAGAATTATAAGCTTACTCGACTGAGGAACACGACGCCTTGTTGTTGTGATTCCAGCAAGCGAAGCCCCGTTTCCATTCCATTGAAACTCACAGCATTCCGGTAGTGTGCCTCCAACAAAGCCGGCAATCTCAGTAGCAAATCCGCCAGTTGTGGAAGTTATTCGCTAAACCACTTTTCCGATGCATCCTTACTCATCTACTACATCAAAACAACTAAAATGACTAAAACGAAACATTCTTATTGTCCTTCAATCACCAAATAGTTGAGCAATAAATTCCACTTGAACTAAAGAACAAAGTGACTGATCATCATCAATTCGCTTACTTGATCGAAGAAGAGGGCATACCAGTTGAGGGCGGAGTATGGAGGAAGGCTGAAAACTAAGTGAGCTGCGGAGTTGACATTGCTGTACTGAGGTCCGATGGAGAGCGATTCCAGTGCTTCCACCACCAGGGGTGGCCAGGAGAGCGCTGATGATCTGCTAATTAGCGGTAAGAATGGCAGAATTGATGCCAAATCCTCCCTAATTTCCAGAGAATCCATGGTGTTGGAGTTCAAGTTGATGACTTCAATTATGCTTTGAAATTCAAGCTTGTGAGGTTTTATATTAACATTTCAAACTTCTCCAGGAGTGCTCCCCACGTTTTGGAATCAATTTAGTCAACTCACATGCTTGGCAAACAATCAATGGATCACTCCGACGATGAAGTTTGTAGCCATTCAAAAATACTTAACTTGGCACTCCATCGGCACTCCAAGCAAATAGAGTGAACTTCAGTAGAAATTTTTCCCCACTCCAAGAACGAATTTGAATTTTTTTTTTTTTTTTTTTTTTTTGGGGTTTGTTTTAAATATTTATGATTAAAATGCAAATGACCAATCAAATATTTATGCAAGGCTTTATCTTTCAACCGGCCTGTTTAGATAAATAGCATTAACATGTTTCAAGCAATATGAATCGACCAACCTAAAAAATTAGTTCAAATGAAAGATCATAAAACTTCTGTTGTTCGAACAAGGTGTCGGGTCAGAAACGTTAAAAAACATCAAAGCAATCAAGGATACAACATCGACTCAGCAAAACAAACATGAAATCATCTTTATCTACATCTAATGTAATAATTCGATAAAACAACTGAAGGAAGTTCATAATAAATTCAGTAACATCACAAGATGCAGAATCTTCATCACGTAAATCACTCGTCCATCATCATTGGATCGTCGTCGTCGTCACCATCACAATCATCCTCGTTGTCGTCATCGCCGTCAGCATATGACGAGGGGATAAGCCAGTTGAAGAAGCCAAATTTGGTTTCTCTCTTCAGTTTCTGCATCGAAAAATTCACTAGCATTCCCCAAAGTTCTCCCACAGTCCACTCGTGGGATATAATCCATTGTGCTACCTTGTCAAGATTCCTCAAGGTATCTAAGCCAAATGTGTAATATGCTACGAACGGTCTTAGTGGTTGGGATGCTGCTAGCCACTGGATTACAGCTTTAACTTCGGGGTCTCCCCCAAAAGCACCACAGCCCCAATTCCCAGTCGCAATACCAACAGGATCTTCATCCCATTTCCGCTCATCGTCTTTTGGATGATCACTTGAAGTTTTGTCTATTGAATTGGAGGAAGTTGAAAGATCTATGGAGGTAGAAAGATCTCTCACTGAACATCCGAGAGGGTTTGTGATGCCTTCATCAAACTCAGCTTCTGAAGATTTGGTGTCTACAAACAGATCTTCATATTGCTGTCGTTTTGATTTATCATAAAAGCCACAAAATGCTTTATTAATCTCTCTGAGAAGGCATTCTGGGGTTTATTGTCTCTTACCAGAACTGCACAGCGCATCTATTGCAATTATCCTTGTCTTACGCCTTCCCAAAGAATTGACACCCTTAATATCTTTGTAGTCACCACAAAAGCGGAATGAAGAAGCATAACCAGCGTAATCTGAGAACCTCTCAGTACCAATAATTTCAACAGCCTCATTGTCAGCCATTACAGGTAGGAAAAGCATGCCAACAATCAATTCTGGATTGATCATAAAACGAATCTCCTCCTGTACACAGCCCCGGCCAAGAGCACCCCCTCCTATGTATTTATTTGCAAAATCAACCTCAAGAGCTTCGTTGGAATGATCTTCAATGAGACCAGAACTATGAACCTGACAGAGACCCACAAGATTATATAAACAAATATACCAAACATGGGGCATAAAAGATCCCTTTTCAATACTCAGAAGGTATATATAAAAACATTATTCTTAGATTTTAAGAGAGAGGGGAAAAAGGAAAGAAAAAGAAAGGGGAAAAAATGAAGATTAAATGAAGCAGGTGATTCCTTTCCGGGTCAGAGAATTTATTTTCATGAATCACAATAAAATGGCATATAGGGACTTTTTCATTTTCCAACAAAGAAAACAATATAGTTTGTGACATATGTTTCAACAGGTCAACCTACTCGTTGCCCCCACATATGCCAGCCTTCACTGGTTAGATCTTTGAACAAGATCTTTTAACAATTATTCAGAGCAAGCCAGTACTGCTATGAATGCTTCTAAAAAAAGATTGATCATAATTCATTCTTTACAAAGCGTAAACAATGGGTGATTATCCATTCTGTACCTCCAAGTTGCAAAGAGAAATGCTAGACTTGCTCCAAAAATTAGCCTTTGGTAAATATTTGTGGGACCGACTTTTGTTGAGAGGAAGGACTTTCCGTTCAAAAGAGACATTGCCCATACGCATAGATGAGCATATTTTCTCAAAATAGTTGACAAGGCACTTTATTTTATTTTCCTGTTTCGCATCAAAGGAGTCATACAGGCACCTGAAAAATTGGAGACAAATGTAACTTGTTATATTTCAAAAAATACCCATTAAACAACATGTAATGAGAAAAACAAGAAAATTCAGAACTCTAATTAAAAACAAGAAAAATAACCACTTCCTGTTTATTAAAAATTTATAAGTAGCCCCAGGAAACATACAGAACAAGCCTCCTGATCACATCTCATTTTATATCACGTGGATCGTTTAAAAGTTCAACAATCTCTTTATAAATATAATACTCCCTCCGTCACGTGAAAATAGTCCCTTACCCATTTTCACATAGATTAAGAAAGTTCAATTAATTTTCTTGGAAAAGTGGAATTTAAAAACATTTTTCGTAATACACCCCTTCATTTAATTGTTATTCTAGTTTAATAGTTTTTATTTATCGATAACAATGCACATTAAATATGGGCATCTAAGAAAATTAAGAGATTAATTAAAGAAAGTGGACCATCATTTAGGACGGATGAAAAGGAATAGTGGACTATTTTCACGGAGCGGAGGGAATAATAAATAAGATAGTGCAATTTTCATCATTGTAGTTTTCATCAGCTGGTTCTAGTCATATATCCATTAGATAACATATAACGAGAAAAGCAAGCTAAGAAAGAACTCTGATCAAAACAAAATTTGAAAATAACCAGTTCCGATTTGTTCAAAACTTATAAGTAGCCGAGCAGAAATACAGAAAAAGCCTCCTGATCACATCTCAGTTTATCTCAAGTGGAAGGACTTAAGAGTTGGAATAATCTACAAAATACTTAAAACAATAAAATAATGCAATTTTCATGATTGTAGTTCTCATCAACTTGTTTCAGTCAAACAACTATAATATGGAATGGGGGCAACTTCCAGATGGACAACGAGATAAAGAAATAAATGTCATACGTGGTCTCTTATCAAAATTAGTCAATAGGTCCAAAATTCCAAATCATGTACAAACAGCCAAAGTAATCAATAGAAATCCACAAGTACTGAACATGGACGGAGCATATGCTAGTTCCAAATTTTGATAGTTGATTCATTTCACTATACATAGCATAAAAGTAGCTTAGACATCCATGAGACTAACTTTGAGTGCACCTTGGGAAAATGGTTTCATATTCCATCAATTTTTCCTAACAGAGGCCCACATTTTCTTAATGTTGGGCTCAGTCATGATGTCATAACTCATAACAGCTATAGTAACTTTGCTATGTGCAGCAGCAGCATCAATTAGGATCCCCATCTAGGCAGGACACATCCAGAAAGAGGCACAGGGTTAGAAGGGAAAGATGATTTGAGTAAATGACATCATGGATATTCTGGGAAGGTAAGGGCTTTTGCAGATTCATTGTTTTAAGGTGGAGCTCAGGGTTAAAATGGGTCGTGATCCGGCTGCATTTGAAGCCATTTTGGACATGGCTTGAGAAAATCTAGCAGGTTCTAATAGGTATGCTAAGCAGTAACTTCTTTCATGTTTGTCTTGCCTTCTCAACCAAGATGAATAAACCTTATGGGGGCATAACGGGTGGACAATGCATGCACCTTGAGCACTTTCAGCAAAACGATACTTAAAATTACCAAAAGTGGGGATGTATAACAAGCCGGTCATTCGAACGGCCACGGCTCAGCCCACGCAGAGCCGAGCCGTGGCCGCTCATGGCTCCTTTAACATGAGCCAAAGCTCGGGTCGAGCTTCAAAAAGGGGGAATGGCCCAAGCCAGGATGGCTCACCAGGCTCATATAGGCAGGCTTGTTTAACTTTTTCTTTTTTTTTTTAATTTTTTTAATAAGAAATGTTTTAAAAACTGAAAAACTCAAATAAATAGGGCCACTCTCTGCCCGTATAAAGCTCCAACTTTAGCTCAGGTCGAGCTTTATTTTTGGAGAGCGAGCTGAGCTGAGCTCGGGCTTTTTTGGCTCGAACCTGTAAAAGCTCGAGCCCGGCTCGGCTCATTTACATCCCTACCCAGAACGCACTCATGTGTGAATATTTTGCATCACTACGAACATTATAAGCACCAAATATGATGTTTAATTATTTTCATTCTATGAAATGAAATGGTATGTTCACCAAATTCTTATGTCAAATGTAGTTTTATGCACCTATGTTGCTCGGACGCGGGTGTGAGTGTCCAATTCGGGTACGGATCCGAGTGTCGGATCTTTTATTTCCAAAAATTTAGGATACGGGGACACAGCTAAAAAGGATCCAAATTTGGGACACGGATGCGGGGACACGGCATTCTGAAATTTAAAATTTAAATAAAAAGAATAAATAAAAGAAAAACAGAGAATAAGGAAAAATAACAGGAGAGTTTATTGTTTAAATTGTTTCTTAATCATAAATAATATAATAATAGAAATAATACTACAAATGTTGGCCCAATAGCAACCTTATTTCAGAAGCCCTCTATTACTAACGTGAATTCTCAGGTTCCCTAGTCAATCAGCTATTAGGTCCAATAGCTAACCGAAGCCCAATAGCCATTTGAAGCCCAAATCCGTTATTCATTAGGGTAAATAGGTAATTTTCAACCACTTCTTCCCAAGCTCCAGATCCCTTCTGTCTGCGTCTGCGTCCGCGTCCGCGTCCCGTCTTCCCATCCTTGGTTTTGCATTCATCATCTCCGGTTGTCGCAGCTGCCGTGTCCGCTTGGAATTTTAGGGATCCGGTACGGATCCCACACCCGCACCCGTGTCGTGTCCTGTCGACAGGGGTGCGTCGGCCTTCCGGCCGTGTCCGAGCAATAGAGTTATGCACTGAAAAGTCAATCTAAGATCCTTTATGAGTAATGGCAGATAAGCCAGATGATGTCTGATTATTTTCCTTCTATTATATGAAATGGTATGTTCTCCAAATTCTCATGTAAAATGTAATTTTAAATTTTTATGCATTGAAATGTCAATCTAAGGTCCCTTACAGGCAATAGCAAACACATTGATGATAGCACATGGGTCACAAGAAAATGCCTTTGATAAATTTAGTATGTTCTTAAAAATGCATCGAGGGCCACCATAATAGATTCAGACAGCAACTAACAGAAAAGCAACATATGCGGGGAAAAAATAGCAAGCAGATGAAAACATACGCAAATAAACTATCAAAGTTGATTCTTGGAAGATGTTTGGCACCTCTATTAGTGGTTGGAAACAAGCAAAAAAAGGCGCAAACCAGAAGACCAGCAATCAATTCCTGAAATAAACAAATGCATTCATAATTAAAATACATACCATCAGAAGTCACATTGCGTTCAATTGACAATAATGAATTCAAATTTAAGGTGATAAATGGACACTTTGTTTCTTTGTGTTCTTTCTAATTAGAAGTGATAACAGCTAAGAACTAGATAAGTTAAATTTACAACTAATTGGAATCCCATATTGAAACTGTACATATGGAAATAGATAACAATCAGATAAAAATATGCAGCAAACATTTAAAGCAACAAGTTACTTGGTCAGAGCACATCTGCTAGAAAGAACATGTTACGCTAAAAGCATAGAAGCTCCTAAAAGGAGCTTTTCTGGACAACTTTGTAGCTCCACAGAGCCAAAAGGAGCTTTTAAACTAGGAAAATATGTCATTATTTATGTTTCACTGTCGCCCGGTCACTCTCCCAGGGGGTGTGGCTTGGAAATCTCTATTTACTAATAGAGATGCTTCTCCGCTGCCCACTTCCAAAGCATACAGCATGATATCGTGTTTAGTTAACTAGCATGAAAATCTTTACCGCTCATTCTGATTTTAGTCAAAGCCAAATAGCACTTCAGATTTCATGAATCAACGAAGCACCCTATCATAACACAGTGAACGGTGACTGCAAACCACATTAGAGCAAATGAGCAACACAAAAAGGTCATAATATGAAAGGTAAATGATTTTAATAGTATATAATGTTAGCACCAACTTAATGACAATCTCAAGTGTTTGGCAAGGAGTTGGATTATTTGTTGGATTATAATCTACTACGTCGCATCATTTTATTGGTTGCTTTTTGTAAAAAGTAAAAAATTGTGATTTGACTTTTACTTTTTGACCTTTTGGAAAAAAGTGAAACCAATGAAATCATGCCGTGTAGCAGATTATAATCCAAAAAAAAATACTCTAGGAGGATGTTTGATTCTCTTTTTGGAAGTGACTTATATTATAAGTTGGTGAAATGAGTGGTGTAGATTTAATGGAAATTTGAAATTTGTGGTTATAAATGAGTAGTTGTCAAATCAATAGTCAAATTAGTGGAAGATGACTTATAAAGAGATAAGTTAAAAGAGGATCAAACAAGCACTAGATGCTAGCCAAACACAAATTCATTTAGCACAAGTGCACAACGATCATGCCAGCTTAAATTTCGCTTAAAAACTGCTTTCATTTCCAACACAAATTTCCTATAAAAATTATTTTTCCACATTTCCCTATCATCTCTCTACTTCTCCACTGCAGGTCCTGCTAGAAAACACTTCTCAAAGAACACTTACCAGACAAGCTAACTCTTATACTTTCAATCTCTTAGACATGGAAAAGAATATTTCCTTGTTGAAATCCATAACTGACTGAGCAGTTGGGTATATAAACATGAATTCCGTAATGAACTTGCAAGTGGTATAATTTCATCACTTAAAAAGAAATTTTAACCAAGTCAAACTTTGCTAGCATCTTGTGCTACTTTAGGCAACAGCTACGGAAATTAAAAACAAGTAACAAATAAAAGCAGGAAAAGAACTAAAGCATTGGTCCAGTTGAAATGCCAGATTAGTGCAACTAAATGCCAGTATCATTAGAAATTGTCTAATTACAACTTATCAAGTATAAACACTGATGTACAGGTATACCTGACTAAGAAACACAACACCTTGCTGTTGTGATTCCAGCAAGCGAAGGCCTGTTTCCATTCCATCGAAACTTACTGCATTTTGATAGTGTGTCTCCAACAAAACTGGTAACTTCAACAGCATATCCGCCATCCGTGGAATCACATCTTCGAACCACTTCTGGGATGCATCCTCGGTCATCAACTAAAATAAAACCAACCAAATGGGTAAAAGTGAATCATTTTGTTATCTTTCAATCAATTAATAACAGATGCGTGTGATACACATGAAAGAAGCTAATCACTTCAGTATTTCACCGTTACCCATCATAATTAACAAGAAGAACAAGCTAAGCCTAATACACAACAAGCTTATCTTCGGTGACATAATTCCTTTTGCAGTTCCATTAAGCCTGGAGCTATCTCTTTGAAAGATTATAAGAAAACTAATCCTTACGTAACAGCATCAAGCCACTGTGATTTTTAAGTAAATCTGTTGTGGTAGGAACTATTACTAACATAAATAAAGTTCACGTCTCATGATTAATCACTTGAATCCATTGCTATGAATATTGAATATCTAATGAATTTTCATTGGTTCTCTATTACCATTATTTCAGTCACTATCATATACACCATCTAATCTGGGTCAATGATTTCTTGATATTTAACATTTTTAAGCATGAAAACTGTTAGAGGTAAAACAGACAGAAAATCATTTGAGACAGTAAAAATGCACCCTTTAGGAGAAATAATTTTTCCCCATGAATAACAGATCGAAAAGTTACTAAATTATGTTGCAAATGTTGGCATAACAAATTAAATGATACCAAAATTTAGATGACGCCCAAAATTTCATGCTATTAATCGTTAATTAGCGAATGAAAACATGTTACACGAAATTGTTTACCTCATCGAAGAAAAGAGAATAGCCGTCTAGGGCAGAGGGATGGAGGGAGGAAGGGGGCAAACTAAGTGAATTGCGGAGGTCAGAAATGGCGATTGCAAGGATTTCACCTGAGTTGACTTTGCTGTAAAGAGGTCCGGCGGAGAGGGCTTTTAGCGCTTCCACTACCGCTGCCGACGCTCTTCCGATCTCGATGATCGGAGAATTAGTGGTAAGTATGGTAGAATTGACGCCAAATCCTCCCGAGTTGCGAGAGAATTCTGGGCGTTAGAGGGATTTATTTCCATTAAGGCATCAAGATTGAAGCTTGTCAATCTTAGAAAATTGAAGTTGGTGAGGTTTTGGGAGTTTTTATGAATTCAAATACAAGTACTAATACATTGTTCAAGATGCAAGTCAATTAATTCCTCTACGGAGGAAGATGGCTGAAATCCAAGAAAGAAGACAAGGAAGAAATATGCAACCATATTGACAGTGCGAGTAAACAAATAGATCGGGCTCCGATTTTAAAGCTCGGTGTCTGGTCACACATTACCACCTCACTTGACACATGCCACGTGATCGGGTTTTGAATTTTGAGTCTAATTTATTTTTTTAGAAAATTATACCAACTCTACGGGAGAGCAAATGATACTTTCGTACTTCTTAGTTTCTACGGGAGAGCAAATGGTGGGCTTGCTACCCCACCAATGCGCAGGTATACCGACCGCCCTGTATCGTGGGACCCACTAGTCACCCCATGTCTCTACTAGGGTATGTCCCGGCACGTGTGGAGGAGCAGAACTCGAGCAAACGCTTTGTCAAATATGTAAATATATAAATGGCTGGTCAAGCAAGTAAGTGGATGATCGTTAATTATATATTAACACTCTTGGACAAAAATGTTCAAACACGACGTCTAATACTATTATAAAAAACAGTACAAAACAAATAATGTGATATAATATCAATTAATAATATGAGTAGAGGACGTGGAGATGAGTCTCAAACACAAAGCACATTGATGTTGAGTTTTGTTTCATTAGAGAAACGATTGAAAGTGGTTGTGTCAAACTTGTGAAAATTCCTACACAGGTTAATGGAACTAAAGTCACTCCAATTGGAAAATTCAAAGATTCACTTAAGCTGTTGTCTATTTGTGAATTTTGATACTCCGATTGTTTTGCTTTGTGCAGTTCTGTGGAGTTTTTAGGTGCCTCAAATGCTGCAAAGGTTGTGGAGCCAGACTTTTTGCTCGGGTATGCACAAATAAAAGAAAAAAACAGTTATCCAGAAAGCTTCAAGAAAATGATAATTTTTACATTTTTTTTCTTTTGAAACATGTTGATGTTTTTTTTTTTAAATTCATTGATAATGTAATTGTTATTTTTATATAATTCTACTATTTTCATAATGTTTATCAAGTTTAAAATAAACTAAACTTTTACTAATTTATCTAAAAGAAACTCATCTATTACTAACTTATCACATAAATAATATAAATGTGTTTGGCAACAATTTAAACTATTTAAAATGATGTTTGGTTTAAATTTTTGTCGCATTATTACAATTTAAACTAATTAAATTTTTTTTTCAAAAATAGTGAATCAAAAAAATGATGTCAGACGACAAAAAGTTAAACCAATTTAAAATAATTTCTATGACTAATAACTTTAATTTTTCATTTAGGAAATTTTAAGCATTGTGTATTTTTTAATAAAGTAATTAAAAATTATGTGTTTCAGTATCATGTATTATCAAGGAAAAGTTTTCTTAAAAATAAATAAGGATATTCCCTAAGAAAGATAACATATAGGAATACATATATAAAACTAATCACCCAAAAGAAAAAATAGATAATAAAGAAATAAAAAAGGCAATGTAAGATAAACAATTACTACAATTTACAACAATTCAAAAAAAAAATAAAAAACAAATTATTATGAAAACAGAAGATAATCAAAACTGTGTCAAAAATAAGATAATAAAAAAAGATACTACTAGAAAAGAAAAGAAATGAGGGGAGAGAGAGACGTGTGTAGCTGCTGAATCATTAATGAGAGAGAGGGACGAAAAGCCAGCCAATCAAGTCAACTTTTTGGATTGTGTGTTGTAAAGTTTTCTCTTTCCCTCCAACTTCCTTCGCTCCGGATAGGAGTGACAATAAGACGAGTATTACCCGATACTCATGAGTACTCACCTTAAACGGGGCGAGTGTCCTCAACTCCAGATAGAAATGACAATGAAATGGGTATTACAAAATACCAGCGAGTACCCATCCCGAACGGGGCTGTAATACCGCCCGTTAAGTAGCGGAACAGGTTTCGCCCCGAAATCTTATCGGGGCGGGGATGGGTTTTGGCAGCCCCACCCTGATATCTGGTCTCTTTCTTTTTTAAAAAAAAATATTTTGTTTCCTGTGAAGTTTCTAATCCAAGTGCCAAATATGAAACTAACATGATACTTAAGATGGCTTTTCATATAGTTTTAATTCTATTTTTTTCCTCATTTTTTTAGTTATTTCTTAACGGAACGGGTAACGAGTATTTTTTTTGTACCCGCCCTAAATCTTCCCTGCCCCGTACTCGATTCAATAAGGTATGAGGCGGGGGATTCCGTAATAAGGCGGGGACGAGAGAAGGCATACCCGCCCCGAACCAGCCTCATTATCATTCCTAACTCTAGAACGCCCATTCTGCAACGCCACCAATCCACCATTTATGCCAAAAGCTAAAGAAATCCAACAAAAAAAAAAAAGAAGTTGCGTATGCAAGTGCGTACCCGTGCATCCATGTAGCTTTGGGCCAAAGTGTTGCAACATATTAAGGGTTCTTTAGATAAAAATCCTTTTCATTGATAGGGTTTGAAAAATACCTTACTTTTGAGACTATTTGTAAAAACATCCTTTTCCATTACAAAAATACCCTAAACTAATTTTATTAAATTTAATTTTTATTATTTTAATTTTAATTATTACTATCATTATAATTATTATTAAGTAACAAAACACCTAAAACTCAAAAACATAAAACCATAAAAAAGGGCAAAAAATAAATCGTAACAAAGTATAATAAAAACCGGTAACACGGCAAAAATCTTGCAATAAAAACATAAAAAAACTCAACAAAATAAAATCTAGTAACAAAACACCATAACAAAAAACCAAAAAGCCAAATTTAGTAATAAACACCCAAAACTCTTTGAAAAACATGGTATGAAAAAGAAAAAAAAAAGACCGTAGTAACATGATAAAAGAAAATAGTAACAAACACCGAGTAAAAAAAATCAACCCCACAAGAACTGAAAAAAAAATATCTAAAAAGTACGTGGTAACAAAACAAGAGTTGTGAAAAAATAAAAAGAAAACAAACTGATAACAAGGAAAACAGTGGTAACATAAACGAAAATGTAACAAAGCAAACTGAACCCCCCTTCCAGGGGCCAAAAAAAAGGGGTAACAAGCAATAGCAATTAAAAAAAAATGAAACTTAATGGAGGCACGGATTTACGTAATCTGCCAGGTAATAGTGCCAATAAGGGTGCAGCAGTACCCGACAGACAATCACACTATACGATCTGGTGGTGGCGGCGACGACTGGTGGTGGAGGGAATAGGAGATAGATGTGGTAGCTATTGGTGGTGGCGGATGAAGGGCAGAGTGGTGTCAAAGGGTTGGAGTGATGGCACACGGAATGGGAATGGTGGCGGCCAAATGGGCTATTTTTTATTTCAGCACCCATTAGACAATTCAATATGCCTATACCATTTTATACTCACTGGAGTAGCCTTTAAAAACCATCCATCCCAACTTCCGATACCATAGAGCCCTATTCATCATTAATCTTTCAATAATAAGAAAAATGTCTTCAAATGTTCAAATTTTCTAATAAACTAATGAATGATAGTTAAAATGTAGTAGTGATTGATGGGGGAAATGTGGTGGCTTGTATGTTGGTCGTGGTGATGCCTGATGGTGGTGGCGGCGACTGCGACAGCTTGAAGTCGAGTGACAACGGCAGTGGGCACTCACGGTTGTTGCATAAGGATGATGATCAAGGGAATTTAAATAATTAAGATAATAAGATGATGGGAATTTAAATAATTAGGGTTGATTAGGTAATAATTTGATTTTAATAAATTAAATAAAATATTAAAATGGATAATTATGTGAAAATAATCATTTTTTAAAATTATTTAAAAAAGAAAAATTAAACAATAAATAAGGGTACTTTTACAATTGAAAAGAGTAAATTTGCAATATATTTTAGATTATGGATAGATTTCATTGCACTAAGAGATAATGGGTGAACTTTCTAATTTCCCCACATTAAGGCATCAAATGAGGTCAAGTTTAACATTCAGTTAGATGGACAAAAGAGGCCCAATTTGGTTCTGTTAGCTTGGGATGTTATTACTATCTAGTACTACTATGACACTAAACATCTAACGTATGAACATTTCTACTCTTTGAGGGACCCCCCTCCCCCAAAAAAGTATCTTTAATTTAGAGAGCGAAATTTTAAAATATATACCACACAAACAAAGCCTGCGAAAGGTTTTTTAAAATTTTCCTATATTTGTATTCCAAATAAGGATTGAATTTCACAATTGATCTTGAAAGTTACAAAAAGGTTAAATAAATGGATATTGTTAGAAGTGCGAATGCATTAAACATAGTTGATACAAAATCAAATAAAGGGTTGGTTTGATCTCTAAAATTACACATCCAAAACCTATTTTCCAAATTTGAAAAGCTAAAATAAAGATCTCACTGGAGGTTTTTTTTTTAAATATATATGTTGACTTTGGATTTTGATTGTGTCCAAGTCAGCAAAAATTTGACTTGAAAGTCAGCTAAGGAGAAATTTAGGACTGGGCTTCAGGCCTAAATTGAGCTAGAGTAGCGATTGTTTTGAGTTTTTAAATAGAGGAAATTAAATATTCAACTCATTTTTTTTAGTCCTAACATTTTTACACCATCATATCAAACTATTTGCTTTGATACCCCATTGTATTACTTTTATACCACTAATTATTTTATTTTAATAAATCATTTTATTAATTTTAATATTAATTTATTTATTTATACCTAAATTATATATGTGTATGTATATAAATATATATATTCAAATAGGTGAAACCCTAACTTAAACCACTACAGCCCTTTGGCCGCACAAATCGCTGCCGCCGCCTCGCGCCTCAACACCCACCGCTCCCATCATGTCGGCCTACTACTACAACCTCACCACCCACCGCCCCACCACCACAAACCTCGCGATAGCAGCCACGGGGGCGAGCCCACTACTACAACCGACTGCTGCTACCACTGCGTGCGCCCACCACAAATGCGCTACTGCCAGTGACTGCCTACAGCTCGCCACGCTCTACCGCCGTGACTGTTGGCGGCTGTGACTGCTATGACTGCTGCAGCTCAGACACGGATCCAATCACAGGTGTCCATCAATACAGATCTAGTCGTATATACTATAGGATCGACGTTGGAGTAGTGGCGTCGCAGCCGGAACAGTTCCGACTTTTAGATCTTTTATTCATTTTTTTTTAATTTTCTGGCGGCTGGATCTATGTTCCAGAAGTTGAAACCCCGGTCTCTTTATTTTTTATTTTATCTCTTTCCCTTTTTTTAATCATTTTGTTACTATTTATCGGGTTACTACTCCAGTTGATTTCTTTTTTGTTTATATTTATATGTTATCATTTGTTAGGGTTGTTACCATGTACTAGTTAGGTTTTTTTTTTTTTTAATTTGCTTATGTTACCATTCTCGTCTTGTTATTTTCCTCTTTTTTATTATTTTGTTACCATTTAATCAGACTTGTTACCATCTCATTGCTATGAATTTTTATTTAAAATTTATTACTTTTTTATCGTTAATGTGATATTTCCTTGTGTGGTAACATTTATTTATGAATGATAACATTGTTACTGTGTTTGTAGCGTGACGGTATTAACAGTTGATGGTGGTCTCGAGTTGGAAGTGGTGTTGGCAGTACATAAAGACTATTTTTTTTATTGAAAAAATTTATACTTTAAGAAATTATTATTATAAATATAATTTATAAAAAATAATAATTAGTAAAGAGTTGAATTTTAATTAACATTAGTTTATGGTAGTTTTGAAGTGGGAAATGGCATTTTTGCAATGACTTTCAATCTAAGAGTATTTCTGAAAATACTATTAAAAAAGGTAGTTTTTATGTAAAGAACCCTTTTAAATATAAGAGAGTAAAACGTAAGAATGTTGATCCTTTAAATGAACTTCTCTCCCTCTATTTATAGGCCTAGGAGAGAGGGAGTAGGCTTTACCTAGTACAATGTCTAGTGAGACTTGACAATGTCTAGTGAGACTTGACCTCTAAGTACCAAATAAATTACAAATAGAAGCTTCTTTCTGATTAAAATTAAGAAGTGCAGTGGTTTAAGTACAAATGTTAGATTGACTACTCCGTTGCTAGCTCTAGAAAGGTTGTAACGACCTACTAAAAATTATTACGCAACATGTCATAAGTATACCCGTGTGGATAAAATAAGGAAGGGTTAGTCAAACAAGCCATGACGGCTAAAATATTCTCTTGTTTCCGCGAAAGATATGCAGTGATTACCTAAATATTCTCTTGTCTCTGCAAATGGACTACTCAAGTTAACTATAAAAAGGCAAGGTTTTTCCATTCATTTGCACACCAACCGTCCCATTCTCTCTCTCCACTCCTCTTTCTCTTTTCCTGTACCTCTCTCTCTCTCTCTCTCTCTCTCTCTCTCCTTTAACACACTCTTTGTCTTTCTTCAGAAGAAAACTAGAACAAGTCATGCAAGGGGAGACAATAGAGAGGAAATCCTAATTTTAAATAAACAATAGATCTTCTTTATACACACACTTAAACTGAGGAATAAGAAAGAAAAGTTGAAGGCAAGATGAACTAAACAATGATGAGGCAAGGAAAGAAGGAGTTGATATTGCAAACTAATCCGAATTAGGGATTTAATGTGAGTAATATTTACATCCTTTATGTGTTTGTCAAACATGCTTAAATGAATTATTACATTATAGACATGTCTTACCCCGAGCGCTCAATATAACTTGTTTGGTTGGTACTCGAACTAAGGTTTTGATCACAGGTCACCTAGGTGCCTCACAGAACCATAACTGATTCTGAAAATTTGATCATAGACTACCTTAGTAGTCTCCCACAACCTAAAAAGAAATGCCTTAGCATTAAATATTTCATGTACTGAACATAATTCTATTCTGAAACTAATAGGAAAGATCTAGATGTAATTCCTTTTTCTGAAAAAGCACTTGTACTTTAATTGCTATGCATAGCATGAACTAAATCATATAACTTACTTCACATAGTATAACTTATCTCATTATAAGTTTAATCATGAACAATATTTGACATAAGAGAAAATTTCTTGAATAATAATATTATCATCATCGTATAATACAAATATGAAAATTTTCTCATATAATAGCACTGTCACCATTATAGATTACAAACACATGACTTTTTCTCAGAAAATTCATATAAGCATGTTTGACGAACACATCAATGGTGTAAAGATCGCTCACATTACGTCTCTAATTGGGATTACTTTACAACATCAACTCCTTTTTTCCTTGCTTCTTTAGCACATCATGCTTTTAACTTTTCTCTCTTATTCTTGACTTTCATAGCGCATAAAGAGGATCTAATCCTCATTTATTATTTCTCTTATATATGGATAGTTTGTTCTCCATATTAGTTTGTGTATGGGATATAGAATTCTGTCATATAAAGAAATATATTTTATAGTTAGGGACCAACGTGGCCATAGGCTAAAATTTAGAGGCCAAAAAATAATTTATGGAAGTGAGAGGGAGAAAGACGGGTTGGTGCATGGAAATGAAAGGAACCTTAGATATTTATAGCCATAGGTGTCCAATATTTCTTTGACACGTGGCAATCAATTATTCCATGCCACAAAACCCAATAGAAAAGTTCCACTTTTCCTCCCATTTTGCCCCCACATGGATTGGCCTACCACATGGCAATTATGTATTGTATCAATGTGAGAAATAAAGAACGAGTTACATGTTTATCATGCGTAACAAACTATCCACATATAAGAGAACTAATAAATGAGGATTAGATCCTCTTTATACACATTTAAGTTTAAGAACAGGAAGGAAAAGATGAATACATGATGCGCTAAAGGATGAAGCAAATAAAATGAGTTGATGTTGTAAAGTAATCCCAATTTTGATGTGACTGATCTTTACACCCTTTTATGTGTTCTTCAAACATGCTTATATGAATTATCTAAGAAAAGTCATGTGTTTCTAATCTATAACGATGGCACTGCTATTATATGAGAAAATTCCTATGTTTGTAATATATGGTGATGATAATACCGTTATTTAAGAAATTTTCTCTAATGTCAATTATTGTTCATGATTAAACCCATGATGAGATAAATTATGTTATGTGAAGTAAGTTATATGATTTAATTCATGTTATGTATAACAATTAAAGTATAAGTGCTTTTTCAGAAAAAGATATAGATCTAGATCTTCCCCATCAGTTTCAGAATATAATTATATTCGGTACATGAAATATTTAGTACCAAGGCACTTCTTTTTGGGTTATGGAACACTAACAAGGTAGTCTATAATCAAACTTTCAGAATCATTTATGGTTTTGCGAGGCACCTAGGTGACATGTGATCAAAATTTTGGTACGAGTACCAACCTAACAAGTTATATTGAGCGCTCGGGGTAAGACGGATTTATGATGTAACTCAAGTCCAAACTTATGATTTTAAAAAGAAAAACTTACATGTGTAAAGATTTCTCATTGAATATTATATATTCATCTTTTCTACGTTTTCCAAATTTTGGGTGCTTGGAACTATGTGAATCAAGCTCTCAGAAGGCCTTGGGCACGGGAGTCTATATACCAATGTTATCAGTCAGGATATGGGAAATCATCCGCCTCATCACTGCTAACCGTTGACATTGGAATGATGGACATTATGGACTTATTACAAACTTCAATTATAAATATAAAAAGAATTAAGTTACCAACTTTGACGGCTCTAAAAATAAGAAATAATGAAAATTAAGATAATAATAACTATACCTAAACCCTTGACAAGGAAAAATGCTTATATGAATTATTTGAGAAATTCATGTGTTCATAATAGATGATGAGATAAGTTATGCTATGTTAAGTAAGCTATGTGATTCAGTTAATATTATGCATAGCAATTAAGGCACAAGTGTTTTTTCAGAAAAGGAATTACATCTAGATCTTCCCCATTAGTTTCAGAACAAAATTATGTTCGGTATGTGCCAAGGCACTTGTTTTGTGAGGCACCTAGGTGACCTGTGATCAAAACTTTGGTACGAGTATCAACTGAGCAAGTTATATTGAGCGTTCAGGGTAAGACGGGTCCATGATGTAATTTGGGTCCAAACTCACGTTTTTAAAAGAAACCTTGCATGTGCAAAGATTTTTCATTGAATATTATATATTCATGTTGTCCATGTTTTCTAAAATTTTAGGAGCTCGGAACTGTATGAATCGAGCTCTCAGGAAGCCTTGGGCACGGTTGTCTATATGCCAATGTTATCGAGTCAAGACCTATGAGAATCACTGGCCTATCACTGCTAGCCGTTGATGTTGGAATAATAAACATTATGGACAATTAAACTCTGTGACATGGACTTATTACATACTTCAATTATTAATATAAAATGAATTAAGTCACAAACTTTGACGGTTCTAAAAATAAGAAATAATGAACACTAAGATAATAATTACACCTAAACCCTTGCAAGGAGAAGCAAGCAAAAGCAGTTTACGGTCGGAGCGTTACAAATAGTATCAAAGCAAGTAACTCATGGCTAGGTCATCACAAAGGTTGTCGAGTAATGAGAGCTTGATTTCATGTCTAAGAACCTCTGAGGCCTGATGTGTCTCGAACTTGATTCTCTTTGTCAGTTTCAATACTCATCGTATTGAAGATTAAGAGCCGGTCAACTTGATCTCTGGCCGATGGCATCATGGATTGAGCCCATGTTTGATCCATAATCAAAGCCTAGGCTTGAGTGCTAGAAAAGCTTGCACGCTTTGCGACCTGATAACCATAGGGTCTGACACTGAAGACTCCACGTGGTGCTAGGATATTCGACCCTTCAACAATATATATGTATATATATAGCTCTTTGAAGTAAAAGAATATATTCAGATGAAGAGTCTCTGAGATGTTTTCACAAATGCAACAACGATTACTAAGGGGATATTATGAAGTTATATCTCATAATGGCCATTGTGTCATTTCATTAATCTTTAAATAAGGATGCTTGTATGTTTGTTAATCTTTTTTCCTTCTTTATATTTCTTGATAATTGTCTTTCTTTTCTTTAATTTCATGACAGCCTCGTTAACGTAGGTAGATAAATGAAAAATTAACTTGCAAAAATGTTATATTCACTTTATATACAAATGGGTAATTACACTTAATGTTCATGACTTTTAAACAAGTGAGAGATCACGTCCTCAATCTTTCTTTCTACTTCTGTGGGTCCTCAATCTTTTTATAAATTCTCCTTCAAGTCTCTAATAACAGAAGACATAAAATTCCACCGTTAACCATCCACATGGAAAAAGGATAACTTACACTTGACGTCTCCAACCTTCCAACATTTGGCAGATTACGTCTCTAACCTTTATTTTTAGTGTTGTGGTTCCTCAACTTTTGATGAAATCTCTTCTCAAGTCCTCATTGACACTTTTCATCCATTCGAACCATTAAATTTTCATGAAAGGACAATTTCACCCTCATAAAAAAGTTAGGGACCTTAGGTGAAATTACTTTAATACCATTATTATATTTTTAAATCAGAAATTAAAAATATAGAAAAATAATATAAAAATTAAAGTACAAATACCCTGCCCGCCCCAACCCTTTGTTTGGATATAATAAAGTCGCCGCTGGGTTTAGTCTAAGATAAACGTGGGCGGAGGCAGCCAGACTGCAGAACGAGCCCACATAAATGTTTTAGAGGTGAAGTAGAAAAATAGTTCTAACAGGAGAACCTATCATCTGACACTGATGTAAAGACTCTTTCACTGCCCACACCACTATTAGTTGGTAAAAAATGGGTTAATAGAGATAAAGGAATCGTCAATGATTATTAATTTTATTTAGCTGACGAATTTGTTTATATCATTGTTGACAGGGAGACACCGAGAGCTTGCAGCTATCGATATTGTCAAGGTTTCAAATAACTAACCTTTTCACGGGGGTCGAATGTGATGTTTGCTTTTTAATTTTTATATTATTTTCCTATATTTTATTTTATTTTTTGTTTGTTTATTTAAAGAGATAATAATATATAAGGGTAATTTCACCTAACGTCCCCTGCCTTTTATGACGGTAAAGTTGTCCTTTTATGATAATTTAACTGTTTAAATAGATAGAAAGTATTAAGGGGGAATTAAAGAAAGAATTTCCCAAAGTTTGAGGACCTATAATAATATCAAAAATAAAGGTTAAGGATATAATCTATTAAAAATTGGAACATTAGGGATGTCAAATGTAAATTACCCTTTTTGCACGTGGTTGCTTAAAGGCAAAGTTGGACAATTTTTACTAGTGGGGACTTGGAGGGGGAATTTGTGTAAAGATTGAGGACTCATAAAAGCAGAAATAAAGGTTGATTGCACGATCTTACACTTGTTAAAAGCTTAAGGATGTTAGGTGTAAATTATCCTTACTAATCAATTTAGAGTAATGTTACAAGTACAACTGGATGTAAAAATAGGTTTATAGATGGAGGGTAAAATTGTGATTTTATCTATATATTTTCTTTCTTATTTGGCAAAAAAATACTTATTTGACACATTAAATATATTTGCTCATTTAACACATTAAATGCATTCGCTCATGATAATTTCAAATATTAATTTATCCAATCAATAAACTTTTCTCTCTCTTTTTTCAAAATAGCCAATAGCAACTTTCCAAATGTGCAATGTGATGTCAATATTTTTTGCCATATATTCACCATTAACACTATTGCATTGGAGATGCTAGTGCACAATGTAGACTTTCTGTAAATACTTCCGATCTCATTCATTTGCAAAAATAAATTAATCAATCAACTTAAAATAGATGGATAGCAAAATGTTTCATCTTTGCAAAAGTGAAAAACGTACAAAAAAACCATCGTAGAAAAAAAAATAATAATGATGATGAAGGACAGCAATAATTTATAATCCGTTCAATTTATTTGCAATCACTTGACAATGGAAATGTGTCATTGTATTCATGAGACAACTAAAAAACTAGAATAAAAATTATCTATACAATACAAAATAAAATTTGCACATTGACTCAACATTGCCACGTCAACACATAAGCTGAACTTCTTGCACTTCTTGCACCCCAGGACAGATCATTACCAGTATATAACAATACAAGCAATAAAGCAAAAGTAGATGGTAATATTAAATCCTAAACCAGAAATCCCTGTTGGAATCCACACTTATAAACAACGCTTAGCATGTTATAGAGCACAGAATAGCTCTAATGGCTCCTTGGCTTTTGCATTATCACTAACAAATTACTCGAAAAGCACGAGCACTGAAAGTTAATGTATTGAAGAGTTTCTTCCCTACACATGATATATCATCCCTACCTCAATCAGGCTAATGTGAGGAATATGAAGCGCCACAGAAGGACCCCTGCAGTTCTTACGGAGAAATGAATATCCAATATCAATCACAAATTTCTTTAGAAATGATGATGATCTTCTTGCCTTCACATAAGAGTGCCCGAGTATATAAGCAATGCCAGCTTCTTTTGCCTGGATCAAGTCCAAGAGTTCTTCCCTTACCGAAGTATCCATCCCGGGGTTTTCTGGTAAGTGAAACCTCACGTGACGCCTCCTCATCTGCGGTCTCTCATCATCATAGGCAGATCTTAAACTTTGGAGAGTTAAAGATTTACTGCTTTGGATGGAGTTGATCGAATCAAGTTCCTCGGTCTCCGACACAATGAGAGTCGAACTGGATTGGACGTTGCGGGAGCTTATGACCGCCATTCTCCCGTCATATGATGTTGTGTCAGAGCTTGAAAGCTGAGGCTCCACAGCTTCCATTTGGATAAACTCTGCTATACTTTGAATTAGAAGGTTCTCAAAGTTTTCTTCATCTTTCTGTAAGTCCTTGTACCCGTATCTCACAATGCACCGATACATGCGATATGGTCTAGGGCCGATGCGGCCAATGAGGAAGCGTTCCTCGGGTGAGACATAGGGCACTGGAACAGATTTTACACAAACAAACACCAAAACGTTATGAAAAGCAGGGAGATTAGTAACAAAGTGGGAGAAGATAGCGGGTACTCCTGTTGCAAGCTCTGAGTATACAAGTCCTATCCCAGGCACACGGACAATGCCAAGGCTTGGACCAAGGCCAAGAATCCATTTCATTGGTACTTTGTTGTATAGATCAAAGTTGTACTTCTTACGAGTCCCATAGTGCCAAACAAACATGATAAACATGAAGATCAAAGAAAGTACAATTGACACCCATCCTCCCTGAGGAACTTTAGCACATGCTGCCAATAAGTAAGTGCCTTCAACTAACCAAAAGAAAAGAAGAAAGATGGCTGCAAGTACAACACTTCTTTGCCATACAAAGACCATGACAAGTGCCATGAGAGAAGTCGTGATAAACATAACTGACATGCAAGCTAGACCTGGCAAAAAGAAAAGTTCCAGTGTAAGAAGTGATGGATAAAATACAAATAGGTTTCACAAAGGTTTAAAAACAAACGGAATTAAAGGGGATGGGTCTTTTATGGTAGATGTGCCTTTTATAGTAGAAGTGCAAACCCACTTAATAAACACGGTTCCTGTTGTTTGAGGAAAACTCTTAAGTCTATTCTGTCCTTGAAATTAGAAGCAGCTATAAGATTAATGTGTCCATCTCATTCCATTAAATGTCACCTTTTCCAGCAATCAAAGACAAATTCCTTTAATCAAAGTTCTCCTTTTTATGCAATTTCCTTTATTTGCAGCACCCCAGCAAAATAATAGCGTCCATTATCTAGGCTATCATCTCCAATGCAAAAAGGGATCAGGTACATGGCATTAATTGACGTAATTATTGTTAATCCCAGTATGCACCATTCTTATGAGCAAGCAGAATTTCAGAGAGATCACAAGCAAATCCCTTTCCTTTTGAAATTTCATTCAATTCATATGGGTAATGAACAAGGATTATACAATCCCACAAAAGAGGAGCCCCAACATATGAAGTCCAAGAGTTGAAACATGAGACTCTAAAACAGAAACAAAAAAATTCCAGATCAATCAGCATAATAGACATCAACTTCAGTTGCCGCAACAGCTAATTATTTGTTGGGACTTTCGAGTAGCATTATAGCTTGAAGTAGGAACTATTAACACATTTCAACATTTGCTGATTTTCCATGGTAGTTCTAAGTAAATTCTGATGTATGGTTGTAAATATTATAACTTAGAACACTACACATATCATGCAAGGCTATATTATGAAGGATTATAACGATAACATGTGATCTTATTATCCTTTTGGTTTTTTTTTTTTTTTTTTTGGGTGCGGGGGTGGTGGGGAGCAAAAAAGGAAGAACAAATTCTAGTTACCATATGCATTTCCAATTGTGGTTGTATCACGAAACCCAACAGCTATGGCAAGAGTAAGAATCATGAGGATCCAATTGATCTCTGGTATATATATCTGCCCACGGATATGTTTTGAGGTGTGAACGACCTTTACCCGTGGGAAGCAACCAAGAGCATGACATTGCTTAACAATAGAGAATGTAGCCGAAATGATAGCCTGACTGGCAACAATAGCTGCAAGGGTGGCAATGATGAAGACGGGCCAAAATATACTGTCTGCAGGACAATCCAATATCACCAATATTATAGGGATTAATTTTGATTTAGAAAAAGAAACCATGATGTCAGTCTTGTTTAGCTAGAAAAGAAACTAACCAGGTATTGAAGCATAGAAACTATTATGGATTGAAGGTATATTTTTTGACAGAAAAGCAGCCTGTCCCATATATTGCATTATAAGGCAAGGGTATACTATTAATGCAAATGCAATCTGCACAAACAGAAATCTTTCAAATTAACATAGATCTAACAGGAATTTAGTATAATCATACGCTATTAGATAAACCACCAGCAAGAATTAAATGGAAATTATCGGATTGTTGATCAACACTAAAAGGTATGCTCTCTTCATCCGTGGACAAAGCACAATCCTGGGGGTTCAAGACAGATCTACAAGATCTAGAGATAGGAGAGATACATTCTAGCTCATTAAGCGCATTAAACTATGAGTATCACATTCATACTATCATCGCATAAATCGACAAATAGCATTCTTGTTATGCACATTCACATCTCAATCTTTGCTATAGCTACAAAGATGAAGAGTTACCCGGATGGAAGATGCACTAAAATGACCCAAATCTGCAAACATTGCCTCCGTACCTGATAACCCGGCAAAGGACAGGCATTACATTAGTCACAAAAAAATCAAAGAATCAGTCATGCTAAATTTACAGGAGGGCCATCTTCCGAATCTCGCACCCAGATAAGAGTCTTTTTTTTTTTTTTTTTGTGTGTGTGTGTGG
>CAVNYN010281710.1:0-12217 GCA_963692815.1 Nyctanthes arbor-tristis
ATTAGAAGTTGAACTGAAAATTAAAAGATTTTTTTGACTTTTGTAATTACTTTATTATTTATTACTATAATAATATAAATAAATGTGAGGTGTCGTTACACCATAAGTATGAGATTGTAGAAAAATGAGAGCTCTGAAATCACTGGAGAAATAGATAATTGCTTGCCTGGTGTTACGCACTAAAGACTAACATGCATCGGTCTGTTATGATCATAACGGATGTAAAACCCACTCCCACTGGACTGAGCAACTAGTCCTAGATTAAAATGAACATGTCTTGTGAGATTCTAAATTTTTGTCACCACTATCATGTCGATACACTCCAAATATAGGGAAGATGCCAAAGTTGTTAACTAATATCTACGCTGAAAGTACTGGGACATGGAGCTAGGCAAGCCCAATAGACCCCATACTTTTAATGAAGGTGAAGTGTTGTTACGCCAGAAGTATGAGCTTGTGGAGAACGGAGAGCTCCGAAATCACTCGAGATATAGATAACTACTTGCTTGGCGTTACGTACTAATGACTAACATGTATCAGTCTGTTATAATCATAACGAATGCAAAACCCCCTCCTACTAGACCGAGCAACAAGTCATGGATCAGGATGAATGTCTTGTAAGATTCTAAGTTTTCATCATCGCTATCATCCCAATGCACTCTAAATGTTGGGAAGATGTTGAAATTATAACTAACATCTACGTCGAAAGTATTGATGCATGGAGTTAGCCAAGCCTAATAGACCCCCTCATGCTTTAATGAAGGTGAAGTGTCATTATACCACAAGTATGAGCTTGTGGAGAAAAGAGAGATCTGAAATCACTCGAGAAATAGATAACTACTTGCTTGGTGTTGTGCACTAAAGACTAAGTATATCGGTCTGTTATAACGCTACTAATGCCGTTATGTGTTCTATATAACAGCACTAGTAGCGTTATATCCTTCAAAGGGTAAATTAGATATTTTACATTGTATTTTATTATTATTTGAAGGAATGGGCTAGTTACCTAAAAATTTGTAATAGTATGCCTCTTAAATAATGTTTTATATTGACTTGGCCATTTGCACAAAGAGATCGGAAGAGCACAATCATTTATCATATGGCTGCAGAGACAGAGAGTAACAAGGAAAGAAGAGAGAGAAGAATAATAACGCATGAAGAAGCAGTCGACGATGCTGACATAATAGCAGGTATACTATATGTCCTTGGTATTCCTGTTTACATCTTAATTTATTCTGGTGCTATGCATTTGTTCATATCTACTACATACCTAGCTAGACTGAACTTGGTCGGAGAGAGAGTGGGTAGTATACTTGAAGTTAGTATGCCATCAGGAGGAATAATTGGAGCTGATGAGATAGCTAGGGATGTATCTATAAACTTCAAGGGATTAACAATGAAAGCTGACTTAAACATAATTGAAATGAAGGACTTTGATATTATTTTGGGTATGGACTGCTTAAGTAGTAACGATCTACTATTTTGTGCCATGAGAAAGCAGTGGTATTCCGAAAGGACAAGAAGGAGGAATTTAGATTCTATGGGTCAAAAATTAAGGTACTTTCCCGCTTTATTTCAGCCTTGCAAGTAGAGAGGCTCTTAGAAAAAGGGAATTGCCAAAGGTATTTGGTCAGCCTCCAGAGCGAATCACCGGGGATATCGCATTGGATCGTTTACCAATCGTCTTCTAGTTTACCGATGTGTTCTCAGATGATATATCAGGCATTCCGCCTAATAGACAAGTAGAGTTTGTTATATGTTGGTACCTGGAGCTGCACCTGTGTACAAAGCTCCGTATAGAATGGCACCGAAAGAGCTACAAGAATTGAAGCTACAATTAGAGGATATGTCGGAGAAAGGCCTCATCAGACCGAGTGTGTCTCCATGAGGAGCGCCAATGTTGTTTGTCAAAAAGAAAGATTGCAATACGAGGATGTGTATTGACTACAGAGAACTGAACAAAGTGACTATCAAGAATAAATGCACCCTTCTGAGGATTTAAGATTTATTCGATCAGTTAAAGGGGCAGCTGTGTTCTCCAAGATCGATTTGCAATCAGGATGCCATCAGTTGAAGGTCAAACCAACTGACATCAGAAAGATGGCGTTCAGAAATAGATATGGGCATTACAAATTTGCAGTGATGCCATTTGGCTTCACCAATGCCCCAGCGGTATTCATGGACTTCATGAACTGTGTTTTCCATGAATATCTAGAAAAGTTTATCATCATCTTCATTGATGACATTCTCATTTATTTGAGGGATGCCAGAAACCATGAGGAACATTTAAGAATTGTATTGGAAATATTGCGAGCAGAAAAGTTATACGCCAAATTCAAGAAATGCGAACTTTGGCTAGAAAGGGTTGGATTATTGGGCCATATTGTGACCGCAAAGGGTATTGAAGTTGATCTTTTTAAAGTTGAGACCGTCACCAATTGGTCTACACCTGCTAATGTTGGGGACATAAGAAGCTTTTTGGGATTAGCCGGGTATTACTGACGCTTTATCAAAGGTTTCTCTAAGATCGCTGGCCCAATGGCTCAGCTTACTCGCAAGGGTGTTAAGTTTCAATGGACTGAAAAGTGTGATTAAAGTTTTCAGGAACTAAAGAAGTAGTTGGTTACAACACCTGTATTAGCTATACCTGACGGGTCAAACGGATTCGTCATCTACAACGATGCATCTAAACGGGGGTTGGGCTATGTACTCATACAGAAAAGGAAGGTTATAGCCGATGCATCGAGGCAGTTGAAGCAGCACAAACAAAGTTACCCAATGCATGATCCTGAATTAGCAACAGTAATCGATGCCTTAAAGATATGGCGTCATTACCTGTATGGAAGCATATGCAAAATTTACACTGATCACAAGAGTCTCAAATGCTTCTTCACACAGAAGGAGTTAAATATGAGACAATGAAAATGGTTGGAATTAGTAAAAAACTATGATTGCACCGTACTTTATCACTCGAGTAAAGCCAACATAGTTGCAGATTCATTGAGCGGAAAGAATACTAGTCAGATGCCAACATTGAGAACGATGCATGAACAACTGATATGGGATTTTGAGAATCTATAGATTAAGGTAATAACTGCATCTATTCACAAATCCAATAGATTATCTTGTTTGACAATTAAGCCCAAATTGAGAGATTGAATTGCGATGGTTCAAAAGGATGACAAATTTTTGCAAAAAATAAGGTCCATTGTTGGGACAACAAGTAGAGTCGGAGTCGAAATTGTGTCAGATGGAGAACTACTATTTAGCAGGCACCTTTGCATGCTGAAAGATTAATAGATTAGGAATGAGATTTTGACTGAGGCTCATTTCGCCCCTTATGCGGCGCATCCTCTGGGTACAAAGATGTATTAAGACTTACAAGATACCTTTTGGTGGAGGAATATGAAAGGTAGCATCACTAAATTTGTAGCGAGGTGCATGGTATGTTAGCAAGTTAAGGCTGAGTACTAGAGGCTATCAGGGCTATTCAATCCATTGGAAATACCAGAATGGAATTGGGAGAAGATCTCGATGGATTTCGTAGAGGGTCTTCCGAGATCAAAGGGAGGTTACAATGCCATTTGGGTAATAGTTGCCTGACTTATGAAATTAGCTTATTTTCTGCTAGTCTGAACGAACTTCAGTTTAGAGCGGCTAGCGCAATTGTATGTTAGAGAAATTATCCGGTTGTATGGGATACCAATATCGATTGTATTTGATAGAGATCCACGATTTACTTCAAAGTTTTGGAGAAGCCTCTAGGCAGCTATCGGAACTAAGCTGAATTTTAGCACAGCCTTTCACCCTCAGTCAGATGGTCAGACAGAACAAACAAACCAGACTATAAAGGATATGCTAAGAGCATGTGTCTTGGATTTGGATAGCATCTAGGAGAAATGATTACCATTAGTGGAATTCGCATACAATAACAGCTACCAATCCACTATAGGGATGGCATCGTATGAAGCTTTGTATGGTCAGAAGCGTCTCACACAATAACAGCTACCAATACTGGAATGAAGTGGGCGAACAAAAATTATTGGGGCCAGACATGATTACGAAGGCAGTAGCTCAAGTTGAAAAGATCAAATTCAGGATTAAAGCTGCTCAGGACAAGCAAAAGAGCTATGCTGATAAAAGGAGAAAAGATCTAGAGTTTCAAGTTAGAGAAAAAGTGTTTCTCAAAGTGCCTCCAATGAAAGAGGCATTGTGATTCGGCATGAAAGGAAAATTAAGACCCAGATATATTGGACGCTTCGAGATACTAGAACAAATCGGGAATGTAGTGTATCAACTAGCCTTGCCACCAAAGTTATCAGTTGTGCACGATGTGTTTCACGTTTCATTTTTTGAAGAAATACATTCATGATCCGAGTCATGTGGTAAATGTAGAGTCAATTAACGTCCAAAAAGATCTATCGTATAAAGAGGTGCATGTATGCATATTCTACAGAAAAACCCATGCCCTTAGAAATCTAGAGGTTGCCATGGTCAAGGTCCAGTGGGGTAGGCACGGTAGAGATGAGGCCACCTAGGAGAAAGAAGAGGAGGTCCTAGAAAAATACCCAGATCTCATAGATCAAGTATGCCGAATTTCGAGGACGAAATTTTATTTAGTGAGTAAGGATGTAACTACCAGAAAATTTTAGAATAAAATTTTGTATTTCTTTCATAAAACGTGTTACCACGACTTACCTAAATTATTTATTTCTAGTCCCACTCGTCTAGCCATGATAAAAACAATTGAAATAAATAAGAACCGAAAATCTTAAAGATTAGTTAAATTAGATATAACTCATATGCCATTCTCTTGGACTATTTAAATTAGTTAAGCCCAAATAATAGTTCCAAATCCAAATCAAAATAGGGGTAACTTGAAAGTTACAAAGGTTTTTATACACTTTAAAATTAAGGTACATGAAGGCTTTTTTTGAAAAATCAGGTGTTTAAGTGTTTTTACAACACAACAATCACAATTCGTTAAAACACCCAGTCACATTAAAACAACTTGTCAAAACACTGAGTCACAACAAAAACAACCTCCAACAAAACAACTTGACAAAATACCAAGTCACAACAAAACAACTCACCAAAACACCGAGCCACAATAAAAACAACTCGCCAGAACACTGAGTCACATCAAACACAACTTGCCAAGCCACCGAATTACAAAAAAAACAACCTGTAAAACACCCAGTTACAACAACACAAATAACTCGCCAAAACACCGAGTCATAACAACACAACTCACCGAAACAATCAAATTACAACAACACAACAACTCACCGGAACAACCGAATTACAATAACATAACAATTCACTGGAACACAGATACACAAAAATCACAATTCGCCAAAACAACTGTGTCACAATAATACAACAACCACAACTAGCTGGAAGTTTAACAAAAAAAAACTGAAATTAACCCGAGTAAACAAATTAAAACTTTAAATCAACACAAAAAACACATACTCAAACTAAGATCTAATGAAAGCAAATTTGAAAATCATATGTGATTTAATCCCGAGAAATTCAACATAAAAACTAAAAATCAACACTGAAAAAAAAATCAAAATTGAAATCAACACAAAAATACTGATGAAAATTCAGATCGATGAATGCAAAAAATTGACTCACGACAGTGACAGTGGTGGTGTAAAGAATTTGCTGGAAGGCACCATTGCCTCAAGTATTGATAATGACGAGATGAATCAATTTATGTAATTGTGTCTTATAAACACTAGATGTCCAGTTGTCGACTCGATTTTCTTCTTCCTATTCTTTTTCTTTCCCCCTTTTCTAGAAGACTCAGATGATTCTTCAAAAGTATATTAATTGATTAATATTCTATTCTTCTATCCATAAATTTGAAGAAGTCAGTCATTTCATTATTGCTTGAGTACAAGTTGGCCAGTTCATGCGATAGATATCAGTAGATAATTTAAATTAGCTTTTCCCGGTGTATAATGGCAGTGGCAGCAGCGGTGGCGTCGGCGGTAGCGGCGAACGTTGGAGAGAGAGAGAGAGAGAAAGATCAAAGAAAGGGAGAGATCAAAGAGCAGAACAAACATAGCACCTGAGATATCCAAAAGGTGTATTCCGCTCTTGATTTTTACAATCAGGCTTGTAAAGTATAGGATTTTCCTAATTAATCCATCAAAATATACATAATTTCCATAGGCCTCTTCAAACCCACATCATTTTCTTCTCTTCCAAGAAGCTACCGACATGAGAAAGATAGGAAAATCTCCTTTCTAGTTTTACATTCAATTTTCCTCAAACAATTTCTTACCCTAATGACATGAATGTAAGTGCACAAGTTTATTCTCAAAATCCCACTTGCACGCATACAAATTTCAACGGCAAAGAAAGGTTTCTCCTCTCGTAATTTCCTCGCCATCTCTCTGTTGAATTCATATTGCCAGTATGACTTTTTATCCCTTGAAATTCATAAACAATTCAAGCCACGCAATGATTACTCCCAATTAAAAATAAACATCATTTTTTGAATGCGTGGAAATTTTGTTAGTTAGATATGTATATATTCATATGTATATTTTATACGATTATGCACCATCCATAACAATTCATAGCTTTTCCTCTCGAGTTGAGTCGAGTCGGTATATTTTTGGAACTTCTATTTTCATCTTTGTTTTTCATACACATAGTTACATATAGGGCCCCTATAGATATATACGCATGCACTAGTTTTTCAATCTTTCTCACTGAATCACGCATGCATGGTGCACATATATAGATACAATCATATGCAATTGCATTGAATCAGCTTCTTCATGTAGAATAGATGGATACACAAGAAAAAAAAAAAAGGGGAACATAGAAGTTCATGCATACGTATATTACACACATGTTCACACAGTCTATGACACTGTCGAAAGTCTGTCGAACCTCCGTAGTCCTTTTCCTTATAGTTAGGCCGAAAGTTATACGGCACACACCTACTGTCTACATACAGGGGTGTCAATGCTTCATGTCGAACTCGAAAGTGGAAGAAAGAAAATAGGACAGTCGTAGGTCAGTCTTGAGCCACCAGATTGTCCTCTCACCGGGTTCTTCTTAGTCGATTTTATGTCTTAAGCTCCTAGCCGTATTCCCCTCTCGAACTCTCTGTTTCTTGTTTCCTGAATTGGGTATACCGAATTGGAGTCAAGAATTGAAAGTTTTATTAAATTTTTTTGAGACCCAAGTCCCTCAAGTTTACAAATTACACACCAAGTCTTAAACCTTTTCAGCTTAGTCAAACAGGGTCTCCAACTTCCTGTTTCAACTATTCAGTCTTCAAGTTTAATAATTGTCATTCGGTCCCAGTCCTAAACTATTTCAGAGATTTAATTTGCTCCCTAAAGTTTATTCTTCTTTTCCACAAAGAAGTTTTTTCACAATTCTAAGATTATATAACTTTCTTTTGACTAGATGAGGTGCGAAGATCAATAAACAAATAGTTTTCTTGCTAAGGTAGCTCAACTCACAAAGTTTAAAGTAGACTCTTATTTTCTAAAAATGTGTTTCTTAGAGTTGCGCATTATTAATTGACCTATGTTGTGAATGTTGCATGTGAAAGTGTGATTCCGAGAAAGTTTGCATATTGTTATATGCTTAAGATCTCTTTATTGTTATATGCGTATCTGCTCTATTGCAAAGGAACGGGAACTTATATTCATTTATGATGCTTGTTCTCAAGGATCAGATCCACCAAGAAAGAATTATTTGCATATCTACATGTTATATTTATGATATGATTTGATTAAGATGCGCTAGAATCTACTGAGTACATTTTTATACTCATTCTTTTAAACTAACACTTTTAGGTTTTGGAGCCAGTTGCAGGTTGATGGGCGAAGGCTTTTAGAAGCTAAAATTTAGAAATTTATATTTAATGTCCTTTAAAATTCCAAATTATTTATTTTATTACTGAAGCTTAAATTATTTAGACAAATTCCTTCATTTATTATTAATGAGATTTTCCACATTTAATTATTTTATCTACTTATTTCCGATCTGTTTATTTTAAAGATCAAATAGCATCCTAGGCTTTCTGAATTCGAGGCGTTACAACAAAGAGCGCATATAATCAAGTGTAACACACATATTAATAAATCAATTCGCAATCAGTCTGATTAAGTATGGCTGGATATATCTAGACCGAGTCAGAGATATAATCAATATAAGCTAGGCAGGGTATATCCGGCCCATATGATGTAAACAGTAACGCATAATCTAGTGCAGAAAAACAAACATATAATCAACACCAGATTTGTTGACGTAGGAACCCAAAACGGGAGAAACTCTGGGACCCCTTGCTACGGGACTACCAATCCACTAGCACTTGGGAAAATTTAGTACACAGAAAGATAATAAAGTGATATCGCAGTATACACTTAGCACTCAAAAGGAAAACTTGTACAAGAACTCCATCTTTTCGCCTTTTGGCATGTTGACAACTCCCGTTGCCCCTTTTTTTCTCCCGCACTCCTCCCGGAACATACATCAAGCTCCTAGAGATCTCCCGAACTCATCTTCCGACACTTGAACTCCTAAGCTACTTCAACCACATGTGGATAAGTCCCTCACACATATGCTAGTCGCCTACCAATGCACTATGAAGGTAGCCAAGATAAAAACAACTTGATGAAGTATGTAAGTCCGTTGCGAGAATGAAATCTTGCAGGTTGGGTGTGTTTGCTCTCTTTGCCGTTGAGTTTGAAGAACGGTGCAAGAATAATGCTTGACTCAATTTCAGATATATCAACCTACAAGAGAGACCACATATATATAGTGTGCACTTTGAATACTTGTACAAGACAAGAATTAAATATACACAAGAGTTTCCTTGTTCAAATAAAACTTGTCATGCATAAAGTTTAAACCTAGTCAAATAAGGTAATTAAAAGACAACTCAAACTAGGAAACTTAGAACTTTGCACGTATTTGAATTTGCTGATTCCTTAGCAAGTTACACATGCCGAAATACCTACTTGTCGACCAAGAATAATAAATTTGTATGCAATAAAAATATCTCATGTTAAACTTGTCATGCAAATATTATATAAAATTAATTTTTGACATCACAAAAATTAGAATATGCCCACACGATTTTTGTACTAACAATCTCACCCTTTGGCTTCAAACCTTAGTGGCTCAATGCGTCAAAACTTTTGGATGGGGAAAAACATATAAACAGTTAAGTATGAATTACTTCTCCCCCTTAATTAGTAAACTCCCCCTAAGATATATCCTCTCGCCCTCAATATGTAATCACATAACAAAATAGAGTTAAGATAGATATATCCTGGTCAGCTACGACACTTACCCGCCTTTTGGATAACGGAGAAAAGCCAAATAAAAAATTCTTAGAAGAGGTTTTTCTGATAAGCTACTGTAGCGACCCGAAAATTTTCTTAATTTTTTTTGGTTTTTTTTAACTTAGTCGCTATAATCTCAATTAAATTTAAACACGATCTTAGCCATGTACTCGTCTAGTTTAAGTACTAAATATAAAGTCAAAATTTAATTCTAGTCGAATCCAATTTATTTTAAGCCAAAGCCCAAATCCTAATAGATTCTTTTGGTCCAAACCAGTTTATTAAATTATGATAACCCAATAACTTGCCTAATCCTCAATTATCATTCTTTTAATGTATTCGGCCTAATTTCTAGCCCAAACAATTTAAGTTAGCCTTCCTTCTTCCACCAGCAATGTCTTCTCTTCATCTCCTTCATCACCGTGCCTGGAAATTTTCCAATTACAGCTTCTTTTCCTCTCTTTCCCTCCATCTAATCCCATCTATCACTAACTAAATCTATTTCCTTCTTAATTTCCCCAAATTTTCGTCCATGAAATCCCTCCAATTACCTTTTCCATACCTCTAATGACTAGTATAAATTGGAGCCTTTCATCAACTTTTATATTCACCACAAAAAGTTATCAAAAATCTCTTACATAGCTCTGTTCTCCTCAAGAAGTTGCTCAAATTTCTTGACTCCCAACCCGTCAATAAACACACACCTCAGCGACAAAATCACACACACATATACCTAAATACGCATTTACTCACATCAAGTGACTGAAATCATCAGCTAAGTTCCTCCAATTTTTTTTTCTATGCTTCTTCTTCGTTTAACGTATGGTTTTTTGGGTCTTTTGAGTATTCCATCAATTCCTTTGCTTCTATTCGTAGCCGAAGAAAGATACAAGAAAAGACTTATTTCAAGAGAATTGTTTATTCATAATTTCCTCCAAAACTCCTAATCTTTCTATCACTTTAAAGGTTGTCCCAAAGTTTTCTAGTTAGTTGTTTTTAGTTAAATCTATTTCAATTGTTCCAAACTCATCTTGAAATTTTCTCATATTTCAACTTTGCCCAAATTATTTTAGAACTTCATTTATTAGCCCCAAACTTCACTTTTAAATTTTCCAGTTTAGTCCTTAAGTTTTTAAATCTGAATTCTTTAATATAATTCTCACTTTATCCAAATTTTCTTATGGCTAGATGAGGCGCGATAATTGATCAAAAGCTAGTAACACACGAGCTCATACTCGAAGGGTCAATTTAAGGTAGGCTCATTATTTTAAAAAGCTTTTAATTACTTTAAAGTTGCGCACTAGTGAAATGATTCTTAAATGCAATTCATGTTATGAAAATATTGCACGTATAACGTGATATAATATGTATGTCTATGGCTATACCATGCCTTAGCAATGAATTACGGCTTTTTCCTAACATGTATATGGCTTATTGCCTAGAATTATACATGCAATATTTTCATGTTATGAAAATATTGCATGTATAACGTGATATAATATGTATGTCTATGGCTATACCATGCCTTAGCAATGAATTACGGTTTTTGCCTAACATGTATATGGCTTATTGCCTAGAATTATGTTGGTTGTCTGCCTAGCAATTATGTCGCTTATGCCTTAGTGACCTTATTGGTCTAGCGTTAAAGCTTGTGACTACATGTTATGTTTTATGATATGAATTGCTAGTTGTGCACTTGAGCCTACTGAGCATTTTTAATAAAACACTCACCCTTTCATCTAAAACAACTTTTCAGATTTTGGAGCTGGTGGTGTTACTATTGGTGGTGGCTATTAAATAAGTGTAAATTATTTCTGCAGTTATTTACTTTTTTTCTTTTGGGAATAATGTCAAGCCAACATTTATTACTATTTTAATAAAGTTCCGCAGATTTAATTCTTATTAATATTTTTCCTCAATATATTATTATAAAAAGGTAGTTTAGAAAATTTAGTTAACGCTCCGGGTACTTTTAGAACTCGCGCGTTACAGCTTGGTATCAGAGCAGGTCTACGTTTCTGTAGACTTGTAGTGTTTTTTTAAAAAGAAAAAAGATTTACTTTTACTATGTTTAATCTTTTATTTAGATTTTATTATTTGAGATGAATAGGAGCAAAACTAAAGGCTTTGTCAACAAGACGCAACCTGTCTAAGGCTGGAACGGGACTTAAGCAGTCCATGTGACCCCCCTCCTACCTGGGAGCCAATAGTTGCGCACTATTCAAATCAATTCCAAAAAAATTGATTATCTTCTATATACTTTAAAATAAATTTATTATGTATTTTTAAGCAAATTTTGAAGTATTAAGGCCACTCGCTATTGTCTACGCCATTGACTCCAAAGGTAAAAAATTTTACTATTGTTGGATACTAGCCATTTTTAAAGTTATTTGTATATGTTAGATTTCTTATTTTCAGATACTAGAAAAAATTTATTATTTGTATCCGATTAGGAAACAAGAAGAGTTTGCGCATAATGTGTAATTTCATAATATGTTTTAAAATTTAAGTCCTCCAAATTTAACTTAAAAGACATTAATATCTCACTAAGATGGATATTTGCATAAATGGTACTCAGATATGGCACACAGAGAGGAACCTAGAGTTGCCACTGTGACTAGAATCGCATACGAAGAATTTGCTAGAAATCCCGATGAAACCATTGGGAAACATGTTCAGCATTTCTATACAACTCTAGAGAAGGCTACTCTTTAGGGGTATCATAAAGATGATAACGATGCCATTAACGATCTAATTGACACATTTGCCAGTTTAGAGCATAAGATTGCAAGTGACATACTTTGGGACTTGTATCATGTAGACTAGTTAGATCTCACATTGGGTGTTTACTATGAGACATTGGTGGCATATTTTGAGCCCCGCCTAGAACA
>CAVNYN010281714.1:0-10753 GCA_963692815.1 Nyctanthes arbor-tristis
GCATCGAACGTTGAGATCATGACGTGGACTCCACGTCAGACCATGCAAACAAGACGATAAATAAATTTACGTGTAACATAATTCATAGTTTATTATCAACATGAACAAATTTGAATAGTCTCTTCATTACATTTTCTTTAACCTTTTAGATCTTTTTGATCATAATATAAATTTGATGCTGTCGGTCTATTTCTCAAGACATGAATAAATAAATTAAATTCAAAATTTCTTTTCGAAAAAAAAAATGAAATAATAATATAATAATAAATGAGGGTAATCGTTAAGTGTAAAGACAATGATGGCATGCAAATTGCATATATATACTATGGTGAAATTCAACTCTTCAAAATATGTCAAAAAGTGTAAAAAAAATTAATTGAATAAAAAATGTATAGTTGGTTTACAAAAATTAAGCAGTTATGCTGTTCTTTTTGGGACCAAAATATCCATTTGTGATCTGTGTTGATTTGCTTCTTAATTATGCATGTACTATTTTAATATAATTGATTTTAAGGAGACGAAATTAAAGTGATGGCATGAAAATGATATATTTCCTCTTCTTCTTCTTTCTTTCCTTTTTTTTTTGAAAGGATGAAAATGATATATTTCAATGAAATGAAATAGTCATGAAATAACAACTAAATATATTAAATCGTTAAAAGAGGTCAAGGGAAGTTTATAGCTAGGCAAAAACTTTTGTCGTTAAAAGTAAGATTTCTTGTATATATTACCGGCAATATAGACACTGGAATCGTAAGTCTCATAGAATTAATGTAAGCAAATAATTATATGGAACAGAGAACACCATCAGTGATATAGCACACATTTAAGTCGTAACCCACATAAAATATATGATATGTATGCCACATGAATCAATGTTGGTGATCACCATCAGTTATATAGTATAGAAACATGTTATTCATCTAATTAAACTTATTGTATAACATCACCTCAATGTGATCATCGATGATAATAAATAGTATTACCGTATCCATTATAGGAGAAATGCTATGGTGCCTCTTGAGAACTTGAATATGCAAAATCATTTCGCAAGCAAGGAACATGAAAAACCAGGATATAAACGAACACCGCCTGGTATATGGATTTAAGTGGTTGTACTCTTTTCTCGATTGTAAATATTTTATGAATATTTTTTTATTATGTCAAAATCCAATAGAACATTATTAAATTGTTTTTTTGTATGAGTCAATACGTAGGAAAAATACAAATATCTTGATCAAGAATATGCAAAATTGGAATTAGTAGGGTGGATTCAGAAATTTTTGTTTGTGGGGGCAATTAGTAAGAGACTATACTACAAAAATTTACAGTGTTACAGTCAAGAAAAATACAAATATCTTGATCAAGACTATGTAAAATTCGAATTAGCTGGGTGGGTCCAGAAATTTTTGTTTTTGGGGGTAATTAGTAAGAGACTACACTACAAAAATTTATAGTGTTACAGTCTTATATAGTGGCCGCGATAACACTAAGTTAGATATCAACATGCGATTATTTATAAAGATAGCGATATTTTTAAGGGAAAAAAAGGCAACACATTTTGTCTAGTGAGCTATACATAAAAATAGAATTAAGTAGTGAATATTGTTAAAAAAGAAAAATGAAAGAGGTTGAAAAATAAAAATAAAAGTAAAAAGAAAGAAAAGTAGAACAAAAAGAAAAGATTATTTGCAATTTTATAAGAAAAGAAAAACAAAAAGAATAAAAAGAAAAGGTTATTTGCACAATTTTTTCAAAAGAAAGATGTTTGGCTTATGAATTAATCAAAAGGAATTTTGTAAGACTTGGGTATTGAACCCATGACCATTTATATATATTTATAAACACAAAGCTCCTTCCATTGAATTAAATACTTCTCTTAAAGCCAGGAGCCTCAACTAACTTTTAATAATTTATTATGGGGTGAAGTTATAAAATTTAAAATTCCCCCAAGGGCAATTATATTACCACTACGAATTTTTATTTCCACACTACATTATAAATACACTACGATTAACAGATATTTTTAATTAGCACACTACTATCTATTTACACATATACCCATGAAATTAATTATCGATAATCAATGTATAAAATCACATCAAAGATTTATATTCCTAAATATATTACATCTAACACAACGTAATTATTTTCTTTTACATTGTTTGTAAGTCAAAATATACACAAACTAGATCTTAAATCGAAGCTCTCAACATGAACATTAATTTGAGCTAATTTTCAAGTGCAAACTACTAATACAAGTTCATAAATAGAATTAAAAAAACAATCTCTTAAACTTAATTTAATAGAATTCTAAATCATCTATAATTTTCCAAATTAGATTTAATTCATTTATTTAATTTAATTAATTTGCTTGTAATTGAAATTGAATAACAAAATATTCCAATATTTTTTTTCGTAGCATAAATATTCTAACTTTTCAATAACTCAAATATAAATGAATAGATTTTTCAAAACTTCTAATGAAGAACAATTAGGTCCTGTAAAATTGAAATTATATTTTAAATTAACACCATTCATTTATTATTATATTTTTTTATTTCAATTCAATCACGTGTTCTTAAGTAATATTATAAATTTATTTACACTTTATATAAAGCAGTATATATTAAAATAAAAAGAAAAGGTTAAAACCATTCTTTATGGAACAACGTCTAAAAGTTAGGTACTAAAATGAAACTGTAAAGAAAAGAAATCTTTAAAATCTAAAATTGTCGAGTCCTATTATATATCAAAATTGTGGCAAGTGATGACTAAAAAAGGAAATTGAAAAGAATAATAATTATTAAAAGAATTCAAATTAAGATAATTATGATTATGGTGGAAGAAAAAAAGAATTAAATTTAATAATGGTTATTACTGTAATTTTAGCTATGGATATTTAATATAAAGAAAATAGTTTAAAATGTGGTGTTGCAATAAATTTGTGTGGTGGAATATAATTCACTTTCTCCTAATACAAAACGAACTTTTTAGAACTCGTGTGGATGTGACAGCCCCCGTTGCCCCACTCTAAATCCACCCGAATTAGTCTTGTAGATCTTTTCCTTTCCTCTTTTGGTCATTAACTATATTGCTTTAACATGAAACTAATGTTGACGTATATCTAAACAAATAAAATATGTGAAATGGGTCAATATGTATTAAGCGTAACAATAATGATGCGTGCAAGTTACAAATTTACTTCTACTCTAATATGATAAGAGATTCAACTAGGGTTGGACATCCGATCCGGGAACCCAGAAAACCTGACCCTACTAACCCGATTCGGGTCGGATCGGGCCTAGTTAAATGGCTAGGAGGGTTGGACACGGGTGGGAGAAGGCATAACCTGACTCGGGTCGAGTCAGATTCGGGTTTAGTAGGTGAAACCCGTGGAACCAGGCTAATCCGACCCAGAAGCCCCGACTCAGGTTTAACCCGATTTCTTATTTTATTCATTTATTTATTTCCATAAAATTGTGTTTTGAGTTTGATTCTTGCTTAATTTTTCAACTGACAATTCAATTCTCAATTCTTCAATTCTCAATTCCCTTGCATAGTCAGTGGTCAAGGCGCGTGCACACACACAAACACAACTTAGTGAAATCACTCAGACACTTTCTACCTCTTATGAACCCTAGACACTCTCTGGCCTCTGCCTCTCACTCAGTTGCACTGTTGTTGGTCTTCTGCTCCATTGCTGGCGCCGCTGCCTTGCCGGCTGGCGGGTTTGCTATTGTCGTTCCGCTCATGCCCGCCACCTACTTGATCCGCCAGCGTCACCTTCTTCTCAAAGTCTCCATTCTCCAATGAATCTAGGATACAAGAAGATTAGAAGACTAGGGTTTTTGTGTCTGAGTCCAATATATGCAAGGAAATTTGGGCCGATTGCTAATTTTGGGCCGCACTTTAATTGTTTTTTTTAATTTTGGGCTAATAGCGGGCTCAAAATTGCCAAACCGACTCACTCCGTGTTGACTTGGGCTAAGTCCGGTTTAGAAACGGAGTTGGACCAGCTCGGTTTCTAAATTTAGAACTTGATTCTCTGTCGGGCCGAGTTCGAGTCGAACCCAAACCCGACCCGTCTAACCTGATGCCTAGCCGTGGATTCGACTCTTCAAAGTATCTCAAAAAGTGCCCACCAAAGAGTTTTTGTTTATTCAAAAAGAATGCAATTAATAATATTTTATATTATTATTTTTTTAGGGCAAAATACTAGAATCAACACACAGTGATTTCAGAAAATCCAAATATTTCATCCGACGATCTTTTCTCCTAATGTTACCCTTCCTTCCTTCTTCCAACCATTCTCCAACCATTGATCCTCGTACTTTATATTCGGACTCCATTGCAGAAAAACAATATCTCAGTAAAAAATATTTTTTAATTTAGAATTAAAAACTGTACATTATTTGTTGGGTCACGTGGCAACGCGCAATTTGCTCTATATAGGCCCTCATGGTAAGGCATGCATGTAAGACGGTCTAGGTGACCGGTTTGAGCACAAGACATCATGAAAATTGTTATCAAGCAGAGCAATTATAGGGGGACATGAAAAGTAGACATTATTAAGTGATATTCTCATGTGACACACGTTCATTGGGTGATGATTACATGACTACTTTTTCATCATCCAATACAAGTGTGTCATATAAGAATGTCACCTAATAATGTCACATTTTCATGTCTCCCTAGAATTTTTCTATCAAGCATTCCTGTTTAACATGGTGTTCTAATTAGGCTCGGAATTCACAAAAGTATCAATACAACAACACTTGCATGCACAAGAAATGTTCTCAAATTATTTTGATTAATTTGTTATTCTTCATTATATTGGCTTTCATAACAATATGGTCACAATTTACACTCTGTGAAGTGAATGATCAATGGTTATTGTTTCAAGAAACTTATCTATTTTCCGATCATTTGCTCAACCGAAGCCGGCAAACAATTTAGTAGTTAGTAGTCGCAACTTTGGTTGCTACTATTTCTAGAAACACATAGATCATAAAGTATTTCCAGTCCCCACGAGAAATGATCATTGGAGATTATTCCACGACGTTAAGAATATTAAGGAAATAGTTACGATTGAGCCAAATGTACACTAATTAAGGGATTGAGGATCAAGTAATTGAGGCAAATTGAGGAATTGAAGATCAAGAATTGATTGAGTGATTATGGAGTAAACTATAGCATCATTTGTCTCATTTCCTATTTTGTTATGTTAGTTTGTACTTTGTACTATAAATTAGAATGTTTTTTAAAGAATAAAATATAAGTCCGATTATCTTTTTCTACAGATTTTTTCATGGTATCAGACCAGGTTAATCCAACTTTAGGATAAATCCTCGAGCTTCCACCTTCCAACAAGCGGCCTTGTGCCACTCTCAGGCCAAATACTTTCTTTTCCCGCTTTTTGGCCAACTTTTCCCTTTTTGTATTTCATTTTTTGCCTTTTAAAAAATGCTACAAATTATGATTCAACAAAGCAATTTTGATTGGAAATTCCCTGCAAAACTTTTAGTTGGATCAAAATCAATTGTTGAATGAGTAAATGAGCTTTTATTTCCTGTAGTGGCACAATATAATTCCTAATCCCTACGCACCTAGGAGGAGTCACTTGGCACTGCATATGCAGCTTGTGATCATTGTAAGTACACCACTTGTACAGTTAGTGGTGGTATCAACTATGCTATTCAAGAATTCTATTTCACAAAAAATGGAGGTTCAAATGAACGTTGTAACAATTATTGATGCCATTGTCTCGGTATTGCAAATCAAGTTGAGGTGAATGCATCCTCCAAGTGTTGCATTTCAGCCCTTCAACTTTCAGGATGTCAACTTCAGTTCTTGAATTTCTAAAAAATAAAAAGGAGGTGGTTGAATATATTATTGATGGCTTCCTTGATTCATTTTAAAAAGTGTTTAGGCTACAAAACCAAAATATTGTGTAAATAAAGGATTAAAGGGAAAAGTCAACTCGTTTTCATGGCTACTTACATCCACAAAGGAGGACATGCAAAGCCATAATTCTACACAAAGCCAAAACTTCTGGAATTGTTTGACAAGATAATATTACAAATTAATGTCGATCGACCAAGACATGATCTTGTTGTCGTGCGACTAAGCAATGACTTGTCATCAACATGCCATTGGAGATTAGCAATTGTTTTAGTTCAACCAAGAAATAAACTTGTTGTCTGAACAAGGTAAATGGTACACTAAAAAAAATGCAGTCATGGTATCAAGAGGACTACAACTACAGATTATGTAAGATAAGGTGGGTGTCCATAGTCATTACCACTCCAACTTGAGGAGGAATGTTAAGGAAATAGATATGATTGAGCCAAATGTACACTAATTAGGGGATTGAGGATCAAGTAATTGAGGCAAATTGAGGGATTGGAGATCAAGAAGTGATTGAGTGATTATGGAGTAAATTGTAGCATCATTTGTCTCATTTCCTATTTTGTTATGTGAGCTTGTACTATAACTTAGAATGTTTTTTAATGAATAAAATAAAACTCCGATTATCTTTTTCTATAAAATTCTTCAAAGACAATGGTAGCGATAGCACCATAATAATGACAAAAAATCTTTACATCCAAACATGTATAGTCGGAAATTTCAAAAAGAGAAAAGATTGAATATAGTTCAATAATAAAAACAACATAAGTGATGTACTTTATTTGAGCTTTCTTCAACCATATGGTTGAGCTTAAATACAATTGTGAAGAGCAACAAAAAGAAAGTAAGTATTGTCACTTGATTTTGGGAGGGGAAAAAAAGGCATATGCATTCCCCAAAACCCCAGATTTTGAACTATGGATGAGAATAAATATAAACAGTGGCAACCATATGCATTGCCACTACGGGTTTTTTGAAAGTCTCTTTTTTTCTTTGCCCTGCTTTTAATCTCCACTGTATTTGCTTTGAGAAGAGCTCTTCCGATCTCTTCACCTTTACATTAAAAAATTTAAAAAGTAAATAAATAGACAACACAAATCTAATCAAGTTAGCATAATCTCCAAATTTCATTCACCAAATAAATAATCTTTAAAAAAAAGAAATTCCAAATTTCACTCATCTTCATGTTTGGAAGAAGCACTTGATAAACTTAAAAAGAGATCCTAAAAAAAGCCAACTAATGAAAGAATTTTACATAACTAGATTATTATCTTCAGCTTCACGATTGGAAGTTGAACTCAAAGAAGAAAATGTGCTTGGAAGAACGAAGCAGAATTGGAAATGAAGAAGATCATAAGAACGAATGCATACCTCCATGTCTGTTTCTGTTTTTGATTTTTTCTTTTCCATATATTTTTTTTTAAATGCGTCCCTTATATTGTCTGAATTTCATCATGAAGGAATTCGTAAGAGAAATTATTTTTGGGCCGGGTTCATGGGGCCATTAAAACATTGGAATTTTTGGTGTCGAATAGGCAAAGTGGAAATCCAAAGCAATGCCGGAGATACAAAACCCAACAAGAAGGCCCACCCATTTAACAGTCTTAGAACCAATCAAACCCAATAATCTATATATATATATATATATATATATAATAAGAGAATAGTGGATTTTCTCGCTCTTTTTCTGACTCTCTAGGGTTTCTAGCTCTATAAGATTTCTAATTCTATACGATTTTTGGTGATATCATTTAATTCTGTTTTTGTATTTTTATTTTTATCTTTTTTTTCTTGAGATTGTCATACTAATTTTTTAAATAATATTCATTTTTTCCTCTATTAACCCATATCTGATCCTTAATTCACGGTGATTTTTTTACCCAAAATTTTGAATTAGGGATCTGTCACTTATAAAATTAAACACAAAATTAATTAAGAGTTCTATTTCAAAAAAACACATAGTAATATTTAAGATTCGAAAACTCAAGCATAGCACGTTTCTAAACTAATAAATTTCTAAAAATATATAACATTAATTGTAAATTTCAATTTTTAATAATTTTTTAAGAAATTTCTATATGGTTATTGTAGTGCAATAATCAATTGATTTTTTAAAAACTATAGTACTCTAGTTTTTTAAATTGGAACTTTTTGATAATTTAAGTCTTACCGTATTTAGAGTTAGATTACTTATTCGAGAGATTGACTGAATATTGATACGGTTGTACTGTAATAGTTGCTCAACAATTTTTATTAAACATTTTATTTTTATTGAGTCACCTTAAATAATTTTTATTTATATATGTATAATTAACTGGTGATGTAATTTAAACAAGTGCTACGACAATTATGTTTCTCATATTCTAGACATGAGGTCTTGGATTGAAACACACCCGCCCCTCCCCTCCCCTCCCCTATACCCACTGTATCAAAAAAAGAAGAATTAACTGGTACAAAAAGTATTACTGACAAATAAATTCAAATATAATTGAATGGTAATAAAAACTTAATGTTTCATAATATTAATATGACTTAATTGGCTGTATTAATAATTTATATTAAATTTTTGTATAAAAATTCATTGATATTTATTATTAGAGTAATTATAGAGAAAAATATTTATTTGACATGAATAACTTATATTAATTCCCCTCCCCCCGCCGCCTCCTATACGCACTGTATAAAAAAACGGAATTAACTGGTACAAAAAGTGTTACCGATAAATAAATAAATTTAAATATGATAGAATACTTATAAAAACTTATATATGTTATAAATCTAAATAGACATGTTTATCTGATATAAATAACTGATATTTATTAGTTGGCAAGCGTGATTTGATTGTTTATATGCAAGTGGTGAATTTGAAGGCCCACGGTCATCAAATACATGGTTGACAGTTAAACATTTGACTTTTTCATGCCAGATAAATATGTCTCTCTAAAATTACTATTGTTATTATTATTTTCAGATTCTGTGCAACGTACATGTGAGAATTCTAATAAATATAAAAGCTCAATTGTCCAAATTCAAAACCCAACACATCACCGATTGTCTCCAAAACTAAATTAGGTTAGAATCAAACGTCAAACCACAATCGACTCTTCAACTTCACAACTTATGTATGTTCGATGCAAGTGTCTAGCGACAATTCAAGAGTATAGACAACATTCTTAGTACTTCAAGATTAGAGAGTTGACTTTTTACGCTTCTTCTTTCTGCCTATTCAGTTTGCACTTCAATTTGGTACATTAATACTGTGAATTTTTTAGTTTTGCATTTCAATTTGGTACATTAATACTGTGAATTTTTTAGTTTTGCACTTCAATTTGACACATTAACACTATGAGTTTTTCTCCGTATTTTACTTATCTAGAACTTATTGATTATATTTTCTATATTATGCTCTGGGTTTAATGGTTTAGATAATTAGATTGAATATGAATTTTATACTTTTCAGCTACATAATGAGTCTAGAAATTAGGACTTTTAAGTTTAATTTTCTATGAAAAGAGTATATTTTCATGATTTGATTTTGTATTTTTGTAATTCTGTTTAGAGGCATATGAATAATTTGTAATCCAATTAATAGATTATATTTGATATTCATATTATTGTAGTGAATTAAAAATTATATATTGTGGTAATGTGATTACATATGAGTAAATTTATATATTCATATAAAGTTTACCTTCTCTTTTAGTTAGTGACTAAATTTATATTTTCATCTAAAGTTTACTAAATTCCCATTATTGGCTTATTATTTTTTCTTGTATGGGCAAAGCCTACTGTAGGAACAAAATTTTAAAAGCCCCCCTCAGTCTAATCCACCACTCACCTACCTAGCTAGCTACCTGTTCTCCCTCTATCTCTAATCTGACCGAAAATGACAAATTTCTGTACCATTTTTTCTTTATACGTATCGCGTATTTGTGGGTTTACAATTGGAGGCAATAATGAATTTCAATTTTTCCGAAGGTACATCCATTTCAAGGGATTTCTTCCTGACACAATGTTTTGCCAAAAACACAAAGACGCGAAGCATTTTTGTACTTTCTGATTTTTTCCCCCTTAAAAACAAATGTTGTCATTTTATGGAACATACAAAAATAAATGACCTTTTTTGTAATATCCTGTTTGAGTTTCACATTTTTGCAATTTCCTTGATAATCATTTTCTCCGTTTTCCCTTTGTATTCGTGACCAGCATACCTATCAAGACATATGCCTATGACAGGAGACAAGGTCGTTGCTAGGGGCGTGTCACCGTTTGCTTAGGCACACCCCATTTTGACAAAAAACCAATTTTCACTAAATATATAAATGTAAAATTTTTTTAATACATAAATTAGTATTAATCTACATTTTCGGTACACCCCGATATCAACAGCGAGCTTTGCCCCTAACATGAGAGAATCTCCCGTAGACAGAATATTAAAAGTCTATAATCTACAAACAACATATACAAATTTTATTCTCTTATTTTTTATGTATTTAATTACCATTTACATAAGAATTTTCCACAACTACCTGTTTCAAAAAAACACAAAAAAAAAAAAAAGAAATGTATTTTCCACAACCATCTAAAACCTCAAAAAATCTAGACATAAAAAATGTTCACTGAAAGCTCATTTCTTGGTATCCTTGGAACCAGTATCAGCCTGACCACTTTGATCCCCCTTCCCATTTTCCCCAGCCAAGACCACTTTCGGCGTCCGAACCTTAAACCGCTCCAGCCGCGGGGAGTCCCCAAGACTGAGGCTCCTCCCAATCGTCCGAAAGCTTCTCACCTCTCTGTTCCTCATCGACGCCCTGCCGGTTTTTTTGAAAACATGCACGAAATC
>CAVNYN010281717.1:0-81986 GCA_963692815.1 Nyctanthes arbor-tristis
TCTGTAGGGTTGGACATTGGTGAGAGTCAGCGTCCCATACTAGAACTGATGAAGAACTGAGGAACATGACTTGGGCTCAGTTTAAAATTGAGATCACAGACAAGTACTTCTCCCAAGCCCTCTGTGTTCACAAGGAGGTAGAGTTTCTACAACTGATGCAGGGAACACGTCTGGACATCACAGCTTATGAGAGAAAATTCAAAGAGCTATCTCGCTTTGCCCCACACCTAGTGAGCACCGAGCACATGAAGGCCCGGCGCTTTAAAAGAGGGCTGTGACCTAAGATCCAGCAAATCGTCAGCGCCTTTGATCTCCCCACCTATGGTGAGGTTGTGAAAAAGGCGCAAACGGTTGCTTACTTAGGAATGAAAATTAGGGGCCAGCCGGTTTAAAAGGATCATGGGAAGAGGAAATGGTCATACCAGAGCAGGAACATGAACCATGGACCGGGATAGTACAAGAGGCAAAACACTGGGTCAAGTAGTAGCCAGAAAAGTGTTGCACCCCCACAATGCCAGAAATGTAAGAAGCACCACTTAGGCGAGTGCAAGATAGGGCAGAACATGTGCTACCACTGTGGCCAGCCAGGGCACTTCTCCTATGAGTGCAAGAATGGTGGGCCAAGTAAGGGCACGGATCAGGCGAAGAAAAGAAAGGCTAGGATCTTTGCCACAACCCACGAGGATGTCCTGGAGGACCCAAATGTGATAGCAGGTATTCTATCTATCTCTGGCACTCCCGTATATGTTTTGATTGACTCTGGTACTACGCATTCTTTCATATCTACTGCATGCCTAGCTAGATTGAACATGGTAAGGGAGAAAACTAGTAGCGTACTTGAGGTTAGTATACGATCAGATGGATTAATTGATACATATGAGATAGCTAGGGTAGTACAGATAGACTTTGATGGCATGATAATTAAAGTTGATTTAAATGTGATTAATATGAAAGACTTCGACATAATTTTGGGACTGGACTGGTTAAGCATTAATTGGGCTATCATACTTTATCACGAAAAGGAATTCATTTCTTATAAAAGGGGAAGTGAAGAGTTTAAGTTTTATAGGTCCAAGATAAAGGTGCTACCCTGCCTTGTCTCAGCCCTTCAAACAAAAAAGTTGCTAGCAAAGGCAAACTGTCAAGGGTATTTGGTTAGCCTTCAAGGCAAACCTTCTGAAGATATATCCTTGGACAGTGTGCCAGTGGTACGAGAGTACCCCGATGTGTTTTCTGAAGATCAATTCAGGTGTTGCACCCGACAGACAAGTGGAGTTTACCATTGAATTAGTACCAAGAGCCACTACTATCCCCAAAGCTCCTTACCGGATGGCACTGAAGGAGCTGTAGGAGCTAAAAGTCTAACTAGAGGAACTTTTGGAAATGAGTTTTATCAGGCCAAGTGTGTCTCCTTGGGAAGCATCAGTCCTATTTGTGAAGAAGAATGATAGGAGCATGAGAATGTGCATTGATTATCGTGAACTGAATAAGTTGACGATTAAGAACAAATACCAGCTCTTGAAGATTTAAGATCTGTTTGATTAGCTGAAGGGAGCATCTGTCTTTTCCAAGATTAACTTGAGCTTAGGCTATCACTAGCTGAAGATCAAGCCAGCAGATATACCCAAAATGGCATTCAAAACTAGTTACGGGTATTAAAAATTTACCATAATGCCCTTCGGCATGACGAATGCCCCTGCGGTATTTATGGACTTGATAAACAAGGTATTACATGAGTATTTGGATTAGTTTGTTATCGTGTTCATCGATGACATTCTAATATACTCGAGGAGCTCGGAACAACATGTTGAACATCTAAAGATTGTGTTGGAAACTCTATGGAGGGAAAGATTTTACGCCAAATTCAAGAAGTGTGAATTTTGGCTGGATCACATAGGTTTCCTAGGCCATGTGGTGACAGCCAAGGACATTGAGGTGGACACCGCTAAGGTTGAGGCTATTGCTAATTGGTCTTCACCTACCAACGCCACTAAAGTAAGAAGCTTTCTAGGTTTGGTCGAGTACTACCGCATATTCATAGAGGGTTTTTCTAAGATAGCTGGTCTAATAACATAGCTCATCCAAAAGGGTGAGAAGTTTGTTTGGACAGATAAATATGAACAGAGTTTCCAAAAGCTTAAAAAGATATTGGTTTCGACACCAGTATTGACGATAGCAGATGGCTCCGATGGATATGTGATCTACAGCAATGCATCAAAACTAGGGTTACGATGTGTTTTGATGCAATAAGGTAAGGTGATTGCCTATGCGTCTAGGCAGTTGAAACCCTATGAGGAGAACTATCCGATGCATGATCTCAAACTTGCCCCTATAGTGTACGCTCTAAAGATCTGGAGTCACTATTTATATGGGAGTAAATGTGAGATTTATACCGACCATAAGAACCTCAAATACTTCTTTACTTAGAAGGAGTTAAACATGAGGTAAAGAAAATGATTGGAACTGGTTAGGGATATGACTGCGAAAACCTATACCATCACGATAAGGCTAACGTAGTCGCAGATACCTTGAGAAGGAAAAACACTGTCAGTTATCAGCACTTCGTACAGTCCAAGACCAGCTGATTAAGGATTTCAAGAATTTGAAGATCGAAATAGTTGCACCATAGAGGCCGGGATCGGCAGTGATTGCCAGTTTGACGGTCAAACTGGATTTAAAAAGCATAATTGTTATGGCACAGAAGCATGATACATTCCTGGAAAAGATAAGAGTTGGGGTTGGAACGGGAAAAAGGAAGGAGTTTGAAATCTCCTCCGATGGCGCTCTGATATTCAATGGCAACCTATACTTGCCTAGAAACAATGAGCTTCGAGACGAGATTTTGACTGAAGCTCATTCTGCCCCATACGTGGCACACCCATGTGGTACCAAGATGTACAGGGACTTGCGCAAAACCTTCTGGTAGAGAAACATAAAGGAAAATATCGCCAAATTTGTTGTGAAATGCCTGGTGTGCCAACAAGTAAAAGCTGAGTATCAGCGACCATCAGGGTTGCTAAATCCTTTAGAGATTCCCGAGTGGAAATGGGAAAAGATTGCTATAGATTTCGTGTGGGTTTCCCCAGATCGGTGAATAAGCATGACGCCATTTAGGTTATTGTAGACTAACTCACAAAATCCGCTTATTTCCAGTCAGTCCGTATGAATCTCCACTTGGATCAGCTTGCTAAGATCTACATCAAGGAAATTGTGAGACTTCACAGAGTTCCAGTATCCATTGAATCGAACAGAGATCCGCGGTTTACATCAAAATTTTGGAAGTCATTACAGACCGCTATGGACACTAACTAAAGTTCAGCATAGCCTATCACCCCAAATAGATGGATAGTCTGAAAGGACTGTCTAGATATTAGAAAACATACTAAGGGCATGTGTATTGGATCTGGGTGGTAGTTGGGAAACTCATTTTTAGTTGAGTTTGCCTATAACAACAGTTTTTAGTCAACTATCAGCATGGCCCCATACGAAGCTCTATATGGCTAGTGATGTTCACCAATTTATTAGGAGGAAGTCAGTGAGAGGAAGATGTTGAGGCCTGAGTTAGTAAGAAGACAGTTCATGCTATCGAGGAGATCTGGGCAAGGATAAAGGTTGCGCAGGATGGACAGAAAAGTTACGCCGATCAGAAAAGGAAAAGCATAGATTTCTAGGTCAGGGAGAAAGTATTTCTCAAAGTGGTGCCAATGAAGTATGTGCTTCGTTTTGATAAGAAAGGAAAGCTGAGACCAAGGTATATCGGGCCATTTGAGATATTGGAAAGGGTTGGAAATATGGCATATCGCTTGGCATTGCCTCTAGAACTTTTGGCAGTACATAGCGTATTTCATGTATCTATGTTGAGGAAGTATGTTCCTCACTCAGGTCATGTTGTGAATGTTCAGTTAGTTAAGGTACGGGAAGATTTGACTTACGATGAAGCTCCGACTGCTATACTTGACAGAAAAGCACATGTTTTGAGAAATCGAGAGATTCTGTTAGTGAAGATTCAGTGGGGCGGCCACAGTAGCGAAGATGCTACGTGCGAAAAAAAGCAGATATACCGGAGAAGTATCTGGAACTAATAGAACAAGTAAGCTAAATTTCAAGGACGAAATTAAATTAAGTAGTAAGGTGTTGTAGTGCCTAGAATTTTCTTAATTGAAAATTTATATCTTAAAAGATTTTAAAAGAATTTAACCGTGTCGCTATTACCCTAATCTATTATTTATTTTTAATAATGGTCATGATAAAGATATAAAAGAATTCGTGTTGCTCGTCTAAAATTTATTTAAAGAAAAAGGCAAGTTTACTAATAATTGAACTTTATTTCCAAATATGAGATTCGGGTCCAATTAATTATTAATTCCGTTATCAAAGAAAATCTCTTTTGTCCAGCCCCTAATCGCAGAACTTAGAAAATAGTTTTTAAAACCCAAATTTTATTCTTGTTTAGCCTTGTCATTTAAGCCCATTTTAAGGCCCAAATTGGAGTTTGAGCCAAGCCAAACATAGCCTAAAGAACACTTCAACCATCCTTTTACCCACGTTTTGAAACTCAAGCCAGCCCTAACCAAAGTTAGTGTTTGGCAAACGAAAACTCTCCTACTCCTCTCTGATTTTCTGCAACTAAAAATCCTATCAGAATCACTCATCTCCTCACGTTTCTCTGGTGTACATATGTGAGTGTATATATATACATAGATATACCCCTAGAAACACTACACAGCAACTAGAAGCAAAAGAATCCATTTGGTAGCTGTACACTTTACACTTACTCTCCACTCTCAGTAATCAAAAGCATCCCATCCATTTATCAATTCTGCAATTATATCCGCATGCAAAGGAACTGAGCAATCAACACACCTGAACACACCTACACTGGGCAATTATATATGCACATACACAAGCAAACTCAACAACGATACAACCACACTCCCTCACCATTCTCCAGAAGGTATACATATATATTTATACATTGAAATCACCCCCTTACATACACGCATACAATATACACACACAGCGCTGTAGTTTTCACACCTTCAAGTCGAACCCGTTTGAGCCTTCGATTCCGAGCACCACCACCACTGTCTCTTGACCGAACACCCACCAGCAGCAATCTCACTCAACAATAAATGAGAAACAGAAACAAGGAAATAGGGCAGCTAAGCCATTGCCTCTTAACTAGAGCACCACCTCTTCCAGCTCCATTTGCAAAAACTTCAACTAAAAATCAAAATCCAAAGAACCCATGACTTACTCGGTCGAGCCGTCACTGAAAAGCTTTACCTTTCTGCCGTTCGTCTCTTGTCCCATCGAACCCCAAACGTTGGCCGAAAGCCACGACCACCTTTGTTGTCTCGAACCAAAACCACCACCACGAACCCAATCCTCAAACCCCTCCTCTCAAACCCACACTCGATCCACGGCCTCTCGTGTCTCTCGAACCAAACTCCCATGGACCATTCTCGATCGCCATTCTCTGCCTTCTTCCATTTGAATTCGAATAAAATAGGGTGAGGAGGAATTAGGGATTTGGATTAAATGCCCTTTTTCCCTAAGTTCCAGAGTTTCAAATACAGTCATTTCGACCCTTCATGTCTTAGAACCCTTATTTCAGTTCCTAGGTTCATTCCCTGTATAAAATAGGCCCAAACCTTTATTTCTGTCTATTTTTGTCCTTGTAGTTTCATTAGAATTTAAGTTAACCTACAAGTTTCAGTCTGGTCTGTTTTAGTCCCCAATGTTTTGAAAAACTCCATTTAGCTCTTTAAAGTTTCTATTTTATCTGTTTTAGTCCTCAAAGTTTGGGAAAACTCTATCCCAGTCCTCAAGGTTTCCAAAGTTTATAATTTAATCCAAAACTTTCAAAGCTCAAGATTTATTTACACTTTTTTTTCAATTTTAAACTTTTTCAAATTTCTGATAGTTAATTATTTATTTGCTCGAGGAGGGGCATAATTTGACTCATTATTGACCGCTCAGTGCTCAAACTCAAAAAAGAAAGCAAATTTAAGGTAGATTTCCTATTTAAAGTTATTTTCAAAATTTTTTGCGTACTTTTATGAAAAGTATGATCCAATTCTATATTATGTGATTATGCATGTGCTATATCAGATTTATGGAAACATGAAAAACATGCGCATAATTATCTCACCTTAGTCAGGAGCCCACAAACTTAGCTTGTCATTTTGACGGGCCCATAGACATAGAAAATTGCTTGTTGAAAAGCAAGACATAGGCGTAATTTGCATGTGTACATATATTTAAATGACATAATATGTATTGCATATTTTTAAATTTAGTACACAAAAATCTACTGAGTGTTTCTTTGAAACATTTACCCATTATTTCAAAATATTTTAAGTCCTGAAACTGGTAGCGACTCGACCGGGGATGGCAATTTGATAAAGAGAACGAATAAATGTTCATTTCTTAACGTTCAACTTTCATTGATTAATTATTGACCTTGTGGCCATTTCAAAGTTGTATATTTCTGACAATGGATTTATTTGATATTTTATTATGCTATTTTAAATAAAGAGTAGAAAAAAATTACCGCATTGATTTATATAAATCTTTAAGTTTTCCGCACTTTTAAATGAGATAGAATAGATTTCGTAGTGTCTCGGGTGCCTAGAACTAGGAGCATTACAGCCCCCATGTGAATTCTTAAGTGGAACAAAAATTTTCAGGTAGATAAAGAATCTCACTATAGCAAAATAGACCAAAAGAGGGAGTAGATCCAAAAAACGACGCGCAAAGAAAAGATAGTGGCATTTTGAACAATTTCGGCAAACCATCACACATAGGTTTCTACTAACAATAGGCATAATAAAAGAAACCAACGACAGTTACACACGCTAAACAATAGGCATCGGTTCCTCAAAGAACTAACGCCTATTGTATGCCTATAGGCGTCGGTTCCTTAGAGAAACAACGCCCATAGTCAAATAAATTCAAAATTTTGAATTTTTTGAATTTTGAATTTCATTAGAATGGCGTCGGTTCCTCCCATTCCAATCCTTTTTTTTTTCAAAAATCCCTAAGGTGTTGCATTTCTTACCGTAGCTTGATTGGCAAAAAAGAGAAAGAATCCAAATATGAAGAAAAGATATAAGTATTTCTTCTTTTTTCATGGCCTTCTCTCTATTTTCCCCAGCTTTTACCTCCTTTCCTTCTCTAGTTTTCTCTTCCTCTTTTTCCTCTGGTTTGGCTTCTTTCTCAGCCGGTATTTCTTTTTCTTTTTTCTCCTCGGGTTTTGGCTCTTCAAGTTCAGGTTTTGGCACAATTTTGGCTTGCTTTCTGGTGCGTAGATAGACATACTCAACATGCTTGGCTATGGCCATAATACCTATAACCTTAACTTTCCCAAAACTAAATTATGTATTAGCTATTTGCACTCCTACAATTGGTACATCAAAATCATAGAGTTATTCATATTAGTACATCCTAAATTCCTAACGTTATGGGCTATAATCGATGCTGGGAAACTCTTTAGGTATTCCTTATTGCTTTTAAGATGACAGATGATAAAATATTACCTTTCAACTTCAGTATCTTTATAGTCAATTTTCTACCCTAAAACTGACATTACACTGGGAAGAAGAAACTGGAACACTTGAGTAATAAGAATTTTTTTTAAATACAATAGACATCGGTTGTACCACCACAACCGACGCCTACTATTCATTTTTTTATTTTTATTTTTTTAAATTGACTTTAGATGTCTGTTTTTGTGAAACAACTGATGTCCATTATGACATTTAGGTGTCGTTCAACAACTGACGTGTGTACCTTGATAATGGACGTCTTTTACATAGGCATCACGGTCACAATTGACGTGTATTCATAATTACAACTGACACTTATTTTGCTCTTTTGTAGTAGTATCTCCGATTATTCCTGTTTAGATTTCCCTCTCTGGCTTGCCCCATATCTTTTTCCAACACTGTGGTGCTATACTTTCGATTGCCAATATAGTTGGTAAACCACTTTGTGTTGATAAGGCTACAGCTCTTCATATCCGCCCACATATTGTGAGAGTCTGTGTTGAAATTGATATTTCTAAGCCCTTTACTGATAAGCTTTTGATTGGTATAGATAAAGGTGGATTTTGGCAGCCTGTTGTTTATGAAAACAAGCCAGATTACTACATTTATTGCTTTCATCTTGGTCATGGTTCAATAAAATGTATCCGAAAGAAGCTGGAGGTAAATTCTATTATCTGAGATCCTAAGAAAGGTAAGGATGTAGCAATAGACCAATCTATCGTGAAGGGTGGCGCGTTGTTTCAACGACTTCCTATTACTCCAGATGTTAGTCAGAAGGATCACAACAGCTTTGAGACTATTGTTTTCAATAGGAAAAAGCTGATAGAAAATCTCTATGGACCAAGTACCTCGAAAATGAATAAAGGAAGATCTGGGCAAAATAAAAACAAACTCTTGGTTGAAGAGAAAATGAAAGCTACTACACAGCTAGAGAAGACAAATTCTGGACTTCTAGATGACGAGTGTCTCAGGATGGTGATCCAAACAAAATACTGAGGTAGCCAAAGTCAACACTATCCCCTCAAAATGACAATACTATTTCTGATGATGAAGAAAGTGACAAAAGTGGCAAGGAAAGTTTTGAAAAATTGGAAGACTTTACTAGTGCAAGACATAGAAGGAGAGTTAGAAAATACAAATGGGCCTAACATAGAGACCAAAATCATATGGGATACGAAAGCAAGGCCCAAACGGGTGGAAAGGGCAATAAAAGCATGGGACGTGAATGGGCTATTATTGAAGACAGTGGCCTACTTGTCAAGCCTGTATAAAGATCACGTCATCTAGCCATATGTAAACCCATGATGGAAAAGGGAGTTGGTATTAGGAAAATTCAAAAGCTTATTGACTCATTTTCAATTAAAGTATGAAACTATGGTGGAAATTCAGGACTAAATGGGTCTTTAGACTCACTTGATGTATGATAAATACTGCAAAAATAATCACCCATCTATTATATCAGTTAAACCAATAGATTCTAGCATATAGAAGAAGATCAAAGGCTGTGAAATAACTGCTGAAAAGCATATTGGCTAGGAAGTTGGAGAAAGAAATACTTCCTTCTGAATGGAACAATGGTTTGGGGAAGAACCATTGAAAGATAAATTTCCATCCTATCCTCATACTAATTGTATCATCAAGGATTTCTTATATAATGGTTCATGGGATTTTGAAATATTAACTAGTCTTATCCCTCATGATATTGCTGATCAAATCAAGCAGATCCATCTAGATATCTCAAAGAAAGATCTAGCTATTTGGAAAGCAAAGTCCAGTGGTACCTTCTACACAAAAAGTGCTTGGAATCTTGTTAGAAATGCTAGCACTAAATAGCTATCTTGTGCTATTATTTGGCACGAATACATACATCCTAAGATTAGTATTTTTATGTAGAAGCTTTGAAAATGTTGGATTTCAGTTGGTATAGTGATTAGTCAAAGAGTGAATCAGTGTATTGTCTCTAAATGCCAATGTTGCACTCAGATTGAAACCATTGAACATGTCTTCACAAGTAGCAAACTAGTTAGAAAGGTTTGGGAATGCTTTTTTGAGAAATTTAGAATGCCAAATTCCTATGTTAGTTCTCCCCAAGCTATGCTTCTACACTGGCTTTTATCTAGAGAATTTAGTAAAGTGGGACACATCAGATCTATGGTTCCCATTCTGGTATTTTGGTACATTTGTCTCGATAGAAATAATGCTAAACACAATGGCATTAAGATGAATACTGAAAAAGAAAATTAAGGTTAGGGTATATATTAAGGTTCTAAAGAAAATGCGGACTCTTTTTAGAGGGATCAAAATTTCATATGGCTTTTTTAAAATCAATGTGGTAGGTTTTAGGTATGACGTATCTGGTTCTACCTTTGAGGGTGGATTAATGAGAAATAATCTTGGTGAATTGTGGCTGGTTATCAATCTTGCTAGAAGAATAGAGGATTTCTAGAAGCTGTCCTCAAGTCCATCCTTTTTTATTTGAAATTTTGCCTCAAAGTCAAACAGTTGAACATCCTAATTGAAATGGATTGCATAGAAGCAATTCTCATCCTAAAGAATATTAAAGAGGATCTTGGAAGTACCGTTACGTTTTCAGAACTATCCAAAATCTGACAAAGGGCATAAATATTTCCTACCACACATATTTAAAAAGAAGGTTAACACTGTTGCCTATCTTTTTGCTTTTGAATGATTCAAGACAAGCTCTTGAAGGATTCAAGACAAAAATTTCCAAAAACGCTAAACTACGAGAATGCCCTACTGCTATTGTTGAAGCTATTGAAAAAGAAAAATGTGACCATCCATTCTCCAAACTAGTGTGTTAAAGGCTGGCTGCATTGATTTCTTCCTTGCTGACCAACCATTGATTTCTTCCTTGCTACCTTTCTTTTATGGTCATACCCAGATTTCCAAGCTTCTCTGCATTTTGCATTTTGCCTCTTCGTATTGCGTGGCCTTATATGCAAGCTGGCAAATCCTTCTTGTAATTCTCTGGGTATTGATTCTCATTCTTCCCTTGGACCTTCTATCTATTTAATTGTTCCTCATTCTCCTTCTCAGTTTATACCACATCTCTTTTCATCTTCTACCCTTTATTATAGCTTTTTCCTCGGCTGCCCCTGGAGCTCTTCGCTTGGATCAACCACTCCTCTATAGATTAAAGTGGTAACTCCGAATAGGCTTTATTCCCAGCCTGCTGATTAGTGTTAAAATATACATCTTTGATATATTAAGGCACTACATATTCATTTGATAGTAATCCAATTATTTTATTGAGGTAAATTGATTTTCATGCCACAAGTCTATTTTATATAAATACATAGTCTAAAAATGTAATTAATAAAAGTATGTATTCATAAACGTATTGAGAAGTATTATACATAAAAAATGATGCTTATTGATGTATTTTTTCTTATACGTTGCAAATGTTGGAAGTTTATAAGCATAAACGTATCGAGATTCGTCTGGATGTTCAACAATTACGGCTACCGTGGGCAAGTGTTAAATAAATAATGGTAACTGGAGTTCTAGAAGCCCAATGAAGATGGTTCAAGTAGAATTGAAAAGACAACTTAAATATCTGCAAAATCATCCTTAGGACTAGATTCAAATTCAGTTTATAAAGTTGTCAAAATTCATTATGAAATTGCAAGTTGTGTTCTTATTAAGATAAGGTGTCGACTAGTGTACGACCTTTAGCCTTTTGATCATATCAAGAGTTCTAGACAACACAATGGTGTAATTCAAGTTGAAGCCTGAGGCTAAGAGATTTATCTACAATCTTCATTTTATCACTTCCCAGATTCAGGAACTAAGTTGACCAAAAACGGCCAACCAAAGATAACCAGAACACTTTGACCATCAAACTTGCCGCCTGTACAGCTGTCAGTGTTTCATGCATATGTCGAGCTGTAGTTATTCAAATTCTGTGATTTTTAATCCATTAGAAAGAGATGTTAAAGGGCCACAACTCATATTTTATCATCAACTTCTGAATTTGATAAAATGTTCTAAAAAATTGCCCACAATCTGCAAGTTGATACATTTACATGATAGCTGTTGGGCAAGTGGATAGCGCTTAGTATTTTGGACGTATCTCGGTCGCCAACTAATTTCCAATTGACTTGAAATTGTTTTAGCGCATAGAGAACTCATTCTAGAACATGGTGATAAGTCCAAAGCCAATGAATGTTATCCACAAAACACAGCTACAAATTGCATTTATTTTGTAGGAGACAGCCAAGCCTGTGGATTAACTTTGATCAAGTTGCGACAAGCAAGTTGGTGGATTTTCTCTATATAAGGAGCACTATTGTGGTCATTGGAAAAACAAGTTTTTAGAGAGCTATACCTGTGAAAAAGGAGTGAAGAAACAAGGAATAAAGTAGAGGCTTTTCATAGAAGAATCCATTTATTTATACTTGAATCTATGCCGGGTTCTATCTAATTTTGTTGCTTTACTTTGATTATGTTCTAAGCATTTTTGTACTAAACTTGAAGATGAAACCCTTTTAACAATGTAATTTTTTGGGTATCAAATTAATTCTATTTGCGTGAAACGTTTATAATTCTTACCTATTTCATTAATCAATCCATTAGATCTTTCATCTTTAATATCAAGTATTATTGATAGTTAGAAATTCGGTTGATCATTCCATGCTTGGATTTGTTGTTAAGTGATTATCTTTGATTCATCATTTTCTTTGAATTGATACAGAGAATGCTTAGATAGTTTAGTAAAAGTAGAACCTACCTTAGAATTTCTTAAAACCGATCTTAATTGCTAAAACTATAGATAACAATAGATTGATTTCGAATTGTTACTTGAAGTTGGTGAATTAGTAGATACTTACTTAGTATATTGTCAAATGTGATGGATTCAAAAACCTTAGTAATTCTCTTTTCATTATTCAAAAACTTGTCGAAACTTATTGTCTTTAATTATTTTCATTTCATTTTTAGTCTTAAATTAAATAACTCATATTTTCTCAACTAGCAAGAAGTAAACTAAGGAACATTAGATTAAACTTTCATATTCAAATTTGTATTCCTTATGGGATCGACCTCGTTATTTATGTTTCTATATTTCAATTGATTCGTACACTTGTAAGTATTTAAAATTGACACAACACATGCCTCTCATCTCGTTTTTGATGCGGAAAGAAAGGATATCGACTTGGAGTTTTGCAATGTCTCCGTGGAACCTCACCTACTGGATGTGTTTCTTCAGAGACACTCGCATTGGACTAACAGCGAGGCAACTGTTATCCTCCTAAGGTGCATCTAAAGATGGCCCTTGACATTATATTAGAACCGTATCACTATACAAAGGCATTGTATCCAAGACCTTTTTCCTTTCTGGACATGAAAGAACAAATCATCCGTGCTAAAATCTTTGAGGCGAAATACCATGACTGCATTTGAGACTCTATCTTGTTGGATGTGCTTGAAGATTTCAATGTTTTTAAAGTGCTTTTCCCATACAGCCCCCAAAGGCAGCTTGGCAGACGTCTTTACTTCAATCGCATTGAAAAGGAAAACTCTGCTTATTTATTTGTCTTTACCAATGAATGAGTTCAGCGACTTGGGTATGGCAATCTTCAGGACGAAGACATTGACTTTGTGCCGTGAAATGTTGTGGGTTGTGCCGTGGGAAAAGGTTTTTTGAGGTTAGCTATTTGGCCTTCATAATGCTGCTATGGTTTAGTGTGTCTGTTAGTGTTGTTTTCCTTTTTATTGGTTGTGTCTTAGGCTTGTAAGAGTGTGTTCGTGTCTGTTGTATTGGCTTTGTCTTTACATGTTGTGTTCTCATATTTTCAGTGATAATAAAATTTCGCTTTGTTTAAAAAAAAAGCATAGGGTTTACAAAATTGCTTGACGAGCTCTGTTCGTGCTCAGCTTAGGCTCACGAGCTTGTGCTTTTGTTGAGCCGCTTGCTAACGGCTTGTTCACGCTTGGGCTTGCCTCTTAGGTGAGCAGAGCTAAGTAAGTGTTCGGAGCTCGCCCAAGCTCAGTTGGATCATTAAACCATCCAAACAGATGCCTGGTAATCAGAATTACCTATTCCATCTTCCGTGATGAAACTATGAAACAACATATATGGATTTCAGTGATACAATTAATTGTTAAATTGTGTCCCTCGAACACATATGTGATTTTTCTATTGGCTAATAATACCGGATCTTCATGTAAACACTACCCTAAATATGCAAATCCTACATCGAATAGTGCTCAAAAGCCTTCGGGGGGTTTTGTTCCCATGTGGCATACATAGCTGTACACCACATGAATTTGAAATACACGTCGCGTGTGTCGATACATATCACTTGGGATTTGGAGGCCTCAAAAGGTTTTTTAACATTTTCAATCTTACGTGACCAGAAACCTAGTTCTTTAAATACCTTTTTTAAGCTACTTTATATATGATGCCCAAATTCATTTTTATTGCTGACCTGGAATCCACAAATCCAACGTCGGCATATTTTTAACACATTGTCATACCAAAGTTATTATGATTAATATTGTTGTTCTGTAAAATAGAGAAGAAATTATTATAACATAAAAAGAAAAACTTAATAATAATTGAAATAGAAGTCTAATAAATTAGAACCAAATTACTTGGATCTTTCAAAAGTACAATACATTTAAAATCTTTATTGAAGAACGCAACATGCGTCTTTTAACTCACTGTTCTCTACTTAGCATTTTATTTCGCTTTCCAAATGGAAATAGTAGTAAAAATGATTAGTAGACATGTATGATGCAGGTGGATTCTATGAAACATGTGAATCAGTGAATGTGTTTGTTTTGATTAATTTCTGATTTGGAACAAAAAAAATAATATTTAAAATTAAACCTATTTTCCAAAAGTAGAAAAAATAATAACAAAATTAAATTGATTGTAATGTCGAATTCCACAGCAAAAGAAGTACATTAGTTTAAAAGATGTATGTGTTATGCTGTTAAAAATAAAATTTTAATTTCAATTTCTGTAATTATAAATTGTAGTTTGATAAGTAGGTTAGGATTTGACTACAAGTATCCTGGTAAATAATAAGTGAGATTAAGAAGATAATAGTGACTAGGTGAAGGAGAAACTTTCAATTTTCCATGTTACTTTACATATATTTTTTAAAATTTTTTATTCATCTTCAACTGATTAATTAATAATTAATATAGTAATTACATAATCTTTATTTTTCAACTAATATGGGGTTCGAATAAAAATTGTTAAAATTTCCCCCTTTTTACTCTCACTCTCATTTTTTTCCTTTTTTGAAAAAAAAAAATCATAACTAAGTAAAAAAATGCAATATCAATGTTGAACTGAGAATCTCAACTTGAAATTTATATGAGTTGAAGTTTAGTTTTAATATACTTTCTAACACTAGGTACTTTATTTTAATCCAAATCATATAGAAAACTTCTCAATTTACTTCAATTTAATATCATCCAGTTTATTTTTATTGAATTTTTCTTTTTCTTTTTACATTAAATTAAATAATTACCATTCCTACTTTATGAATAAATTCAGTTAAGTCCCAGTTATTTTTACATTCTATTTTGGATCAATCCTATCTATAAAAATGATATTTAACTTTTTTTTTGTGTAAAATAAGAATAATAAAATTTAATCAACATTATTTTCAAATATGAACTCATCTAGTCTAGTCTAATTTGCAATCCCACCATCGTCGTCGTCGTCGTCGTCGTCGTCATCTATCAAATCTATAGTGTGCTTTTTTCTTTGAAGTCTTATACAACAGCTTTCACTATTTTTTTTCCCAAACATTCCTAAATTAATAATATTACCTATCTGATATTTCACTAAATGTATCACTCAAAAGCACTTGCTCAAAAGTTGGTATTATTTAAAAAAAGGGAACAAAATCTAGAATCTTATTTTTACAACAAAGCTCCAAAATTGGTATTATTTGAAAAAAGTAAAAAAGGAAAAAAAATAAAAACAAAAGAAAAGAACCAAAAGAAAGAACAACTCAAAGGGAAAAAAATTTAGAATCTTATTTTTACAACAAATTACATGATGCTCCCGATTGATTCCCGAACCTGAAACATGATACTTTAGAAATACCAATTTTGTTTTTAAATTTAATTTAATTTAATTTTATATTTTCATAGTAGAGCAATTTACCTCCTGGTAAAAGCAATTTTCAACCCACCATTTCTGCCCATTATTTCCCAATAAGCTTTTCTTTCAGACTGAAGATCCTTGAGAGAAAGCACCGACTCTATTTTTCCGGCCCTCAATTCCTCTGTCGACCATCGATCTCTGTCTCTTTCAGGTGGGTTCTCATTCTTAAGATTGCTTCGAATTTTTTTTCTTTGTTCTTCTTAAAAAAAAAAAAAAAAAATCTTTCTTGATTATTTTCAGGCTTAATTTCTAAACATTGATCATACGTACTCATTACTTTCTATCAATTATAAATAAGCCCTTTTGAGCTAAATCTTTCCGTAATTATATGAGCCTTTTCTGTTTTCTCTATGATTCAAGATTCGGATTCAAAAAACTACATTTTTTATGGGTTCTACAAGACTACGGCGTTCCATTCTAATATATTTATGTTTGTTTTGCACTTAATTCATATTTCTTTGTTTTATTTTTGAATCTTGTTGTTGATAGTTTTTAAATAGTATTCCAATTGATTTTGCATTATATTATTACTATCATGTATTTTAAATTTTAGTTTGTATTAATTCCAGAGAAAAGGAAAAGAGAGAGGGTAATATTTTGGAATAGATCTTAAAGTATTTTTCAAATTGGGTTGTGGAAGGAAACATAGTTGGGATGTTCATGTATAAGAATTGCAAGTGTTAATGTAATTGAACGTGCGATTTGATGTGTAAGAGATTCTGGAACTATTGGAGTTCCCCATACTGCTGTCTCTAAATTTCAACTATCCAAAGAAATGTGTTCTCTGTATTTGTATATTGCTAATGTGTATATTCCTTGCGATTGTACTGACCTTTATGCATTCTTTATAACTACTTATAACAATGGAGATCCATGCTGTTTTACTTCTGAACATCATGGTTAGTTCTTTCTGATTGTTGCAGCTTTTAATGAGATAGAAGGTAGTTTTTGAATATTATGAATTTATTTGAGCATAAAACTGATTCTCCTTTCATTCTGTTTTGGGTGCTTGTTTTAGATTGTTTCAACAGTAACTACTGTACCTAGGAAGTGCAAATCATCTGGATTTCTAAGAAATAATGGTGGGCCAATCCGGTTATGTGCCTCCGCCTTATATTCCATTGAGTCAGTCAGAATCAGAGACGGAAATTGTTCCATCCAACGACGAGTTACCTGCTCAGCAGCATAAACGTGATGTCGCATTGCAGTGGTCTTCTGGAATCTGTGCTTGTTTTGATGATATGCAGAGCTGTATGCTACTTTCTGCCTTGTCATCTTGATTTATCAGAAGGAAAAAGTGACTGAAGGTGCATCTTTGAGTAGTAACATGGAATTAAAAGATAAGCAACACCTGTTTTATATATTGAGGAAAGTCATATGCATAAAACTACTTGGTGTTTCGCCTTTTATCTTTTAAGGAAGATGGAGGACATAACATAGCATGTGATAATATAATCAAATTATATTGATAGCTTATATAATCCAAATCAGTAGAATGAGCTTCATTCATAAATCACTAATGAATGTTATGTAATATGTTCAAGTCTTATAGAAAACCTGACCCCAGAGTGGGAAATGATGGAAACTTTTTGAATGATGAGAGGAATGGAAGTCTTCTCTATACTGCAGTGGCCTCAGCAAATTGATGGACACTTTCTTATGCATTAAGGTGACTATAGAATTATAAAGTGCAATATTTCAGATGTGTTTTCAGATAGACAAATCAACTTTAACCACATCAGGTGATCAATCTTCGACCCATAGGAAATTTACTTTGCAGAATTTTCACCTGTGCTTAACCTTTATTGGTTTCGATGTATGGTAAAGAGGAAACATGTGCTTGATGGTCCTATTTTATATTTGGTAATTGTTAGTCTAACATTTGTACATTGAATGTCATCACAGTGAGAGGAAATGTGCACTTGACATAATAGTTTGTTATATTGCTGAGGCAGTTGATTAAAACAATATTATAGTCAAAGCTAGACATTTGTTGAGGTCACTGAGCAGATCAACAACCTAATTTGATTCTTAGCAGATATTTTTTAATTTGATTTTTTAACAGAGATTGTTTAATCATTTGTAATTCCCAGTTATGAGAAGAAGTAGAGGAAAATAACGATGCGAGTACCTCGTGCAAAACTATATGCGCACAGAATCTATTTTGGTGAAATATTATTGCTATGTAACCTGTCTACTATAGTATATATCTGATTGCAATCCCGTAATTCCACTTTTATGTCATATTAATGCAATATGCAAATCTTCGTGATTTGCCATGTACTTCATGGAAAACTATTTAGCATACATTTTGGGACCTTAATTTAAGCAAATGTGTGAACTCCTACTTTACTTTGTAAACATATATTTAACTTGGTTTTTGACTTATAGCCGGATAACAAGAATTAATCTACTATACTCAATCTTTTGAACCACTGACTGCATTGCATATTTGAAAACTGAATAAGGCCTAGAGGTTGCTTGCAAATATAGGCCTTAGGCTGAATCTTTAAGTGACCTGTTAACCTTACGTTTAAATCATATATTCTAATATGCATTTAGCTTATAATCTGCATAGATATGCTTTTGAGTTAATATGAGCACAAAATTAGGTAAAAGTTTACTTTTGTGATTCCACATGATATATATTTTAACATCCTGAGAATTACTTACTAGCTGGACTTTTACTATGCTCAGGTTTTATTGGGCTTCTTTGTCCTTGCTTTCTTTTCGGAAAAAATGCAGAGGTTTTGGGATCTGGAACTCTATTTGGGTCATGCATGACACATTTTATTTTGTGGGCGCTTGTCAATACACTTTGCTGTGTTTTAACTGATGGCATTATATGGGGCTTACCTGGATGCTTTGTTGCGTGCTATGCTTGTGGCTACCGAAGGACTTTAAGGTCAAGATACAATCTGCAGGTATATGGCACATTGCCTTTTCACACAGTGTTAATACGGACGTCTTGACTCGTAAAATAGAAAAGAAGCCTACATAACATTTGTGTCATTTATGTTAGTTCTGCTTTTCTGCTCCCATTTTCTTCAGTTGCTGTAACAGCTTTGACAAGTTATCTTTTAAGAAGATAAACACATTACTGATGTCTGGCTTTATATGATGGTGGAGATTTGGTTTTGTTAGGACTTATTAGCTTGACCAATGTTTGGAGCTGTGCTTGTGGTTATATCTACGTAGAATCTGGGCTGCAACTGATTCATTCAATGGCTGCAATAAAGACATTATGTACTTGAGATGGGGGATCTTTAATACACTCTCAAACAGTCAAACAATGTCATAAGTGCTTAGAGTGCTACCATTTGATAAGCGCCCTGATTCTTTTGAATTTTCAGTGGGTAGTTGCAATCCCTTCCAATGTTGCATGATTGTGAATGAAAGTTTCTTGTTTGATGTCTGTTGTTTTCCATTTCTGCTTTTGTTTTATTTATTTATTTTATTTTATTTTATTATTATTATTTTTATTTTTATTTTTTTATTTTTTTTTGAAGGGGGGGTTGGATGTCGGCATTTTAGGTTCTTGATACTCTCCTTGTATTGTGTGCATCAGAAAATGCTGATCTGCACTGCTTTCAGGGAGAATTACACTTGGTCCTTAGGATTGTTTTTGTTGTGAGATGATGTGGACAGTAAATTTAAGAGGAAGAATAAAGAGGAGAGATAATGGTTAGTGGGAAGAGAGAAAAATAAGCGGAGGTAGAGAGATAGACATATGATGCAAATTGGTTAACACTCTATCCGTCCCAAATATGTAGTCCACTTTACTTTTCCACAAAGATTAGAACTGTATTGGAAAGACACATTTTGTAATCCGTTTTCCTAACTGCACCTATTCAATGAGTAGAATTCAAAATTGATAGTTATAACCGAGTACTAAATATGGGTACATTAGTAAAATAATGTAAATTGAACTTCTTATAGAAACAGGACTATACATTTGTGACAATCTGAAAAGGAAGTGTCCCATTTATTTGGGATGGAGGGTGTAAAATGATTTTTGAGATGCTCTAAGTGTAGCCACGATCAGTCGTGAAAGGCATGTCTCTCATGCCACTCAACTTTTCGTTTGCTTCTATAGTCCAGCTGTGAAATTAGTTAGTTAAACTGGCTCCATCTTGCTATTTAATTTTGTTGCTTTGCCAACTATCATTTAAAGGCATGATATGAAAGTGTAATTGCTAAAGGCACTTTGAAACCACCTTTCATTCCTGTGCAAAACAACAAAAAAAGGAAGAATGAGTAGAAATTTACAATGTGAAACTTCAATAAATGATTTGTTGCTTTTGGTGAATTTTCGAATACATGATTTCTATTTTAGATTGCTTCATCCTTAAATAGATCAATATCTTCAATGCCACAAAATTGTTTGTCACCAATTGTTTCTCGACTGGAATCTAGTACTATCTTTTCCACCCGCACTACATATCTTATGTACTCTTGATACAGGAAGCCCCATGTGGAGATCTCTTCACGCATTTTTGCTGCCATTTATGTGCCATATGTCAAGAGTACAGAGAAATCCGTGAAAGGTCTGGAGGCTCCAACTCATCAGACCTGAATATGGTGGCTGTGACGGCCCCTCCTATTCAGACAATGGAATCGGCTTCCACACAATAAGTCTCTGTCATTCACCTTGTATCATATTGTATACTTCGAGTTGCTTTTTGCTTATATGAGATTTTTTTTTTTTTTTTAAATCCTCACTCGCGCCAATCATTTTTGTGCATTATCTATTTTCAATATTGCTCCGGAACTTTTTGCATTCTGATGCACTTTACCAGATTTTTTCTTGCGCATGGTATACATATGCCATTATCAAAGTTGTTGTAGGATATTTCAGTGATCTTGTGTGTGCCACCCACCAAGTCTTATTTTTTGTCGTTGAACATTGATGGATCATGGATGCACGAGGCTTGGGGAGGTTTAGTTTTCGGGCTTGACGTGCAGAAGTTGATGGCTTACGGCAGGTTATGAACCAGAACCACTGATGGCTTATGTGTTTTATTATTATGATTTTTGTTTTTCATTTTTACTAGCTGCCGTCTTCCTGAAAACTCGAATACCTTCCCAACTCATTTTTTGGAATTACCCATTGGGAGCTGTATAAGGTAGCAGCAGCAGTACTGCTTGACTCTCCCCACTCTTGCCCTTGATCAGTCTGGATTGGGAGAAGTTTCTACGGCAAATTCAGACTAGTTCCAATATGTTGCTAGACGTTTGACTGGATTAATGTCTGTAGTTTCCAATGATCTCCTGTCATATGGATGTCTAGCGGGAGATCATTTTTAACTACTCTATGCCATTAGATTTGGTTATGCTGAATTATATCATTTGCAAAACGCTCTTCCAAATAGCTTGATATTGGGTAGTCATGGTCCTTTAGGTTGCATTTGATTGTAATAATGGAACAAGGGTGATAGTTTTGAGCGGTAAAGATACGGTGCGAGATTATTGGACAATATAGATATGAGGTTGTAAATCAAAAGTCACTGTAGGGGTTTTATGTCAAAAGTCACTATGGTAGAATTCACTTACATGAAATTCATAGTAAAATTATTCTTTAATGATCTGTCGTGTCTCGTCAACCCAAAAAGAAAGTTAAGTAATTTACAATTTGCGAAAATAATATTTTTGAAAGAATTTATAAATTCAGGGACTTAGAGCTTGTTTGATTCTCATTATTTTTTCAATTTTATAATTATTTTACTACTGATTTGACAACTACTCAATAATAACTGCATATTTCTACTTTTTTTACATTTTAAAAACACATTCTACTTCTCTCTTCATTATAATGTCCCTACATTTAGACAAATAATGATAATCAAACAAGCTCTTAATTGAAGAGTCCTTTTCAAGAACTTCTTAGAAGATTTGTTGAAAGACCTCCCACTCATGTGTCATTCATAGTTAAAAAATTTTGTACTCATGTAGCATGCATGGATACAAGTATTGTGAATTTAAAATGTGTGGCTTAGATTTGAAATATACACGCCACACAGTGCAGTACATGAGATTTTGAGACCTCAAATTGAAATATAAAAAAGGCCCCACAAGCTATCTCGTACATTCATATTAGTTTTCTAATAATAATTTACGTTTTTTAAGTGTAATTAATTAAATTTGGATTGCAATTGGTTTTGGGTCATAATTCTTTATTATTATTATTTTTTTGGGCATGACAACATAATGGGCCTTGTCTTGTTTCTTAGAATTCATTAAGCTCCAATACAGATGGCCCAATTTTAGCTTTTGTGAACCTTGAGTCAAAAGCCTCTTGGGCCTCCTATCAAGTCCGGGCCTAACGTCACATAGTTGGAGGTGGAGGTTTTTTTTAACAAAACTCTCGGGGAGGACTTGACAATTTTCCCTTAAATTGAAATAGAAATATTTTGAAAGTGTAGGATTTGGAGCAAAGCTGGTGACGTTTTAAAACCTTAAGGACTGAAGTTTGAAATGGAAATCGTTATTGACTAAAAATTAACAATATATATATATATATATATTAAATGAAAGGAGTTATAGTATCCTTCTACTGCGTTACCCACTAAAAAAAACTCTGTTAGCATGATCTTTTTAGACATTTTGTTTCATATTACAGTAATCTGTGTGATATTCTCGATTTTTCAATTTTTAAAAATTTCTTATTCATTTTTGCGTTATCCATTTACTATTTTGAAATAAAATTCACTATTAAATTTAATAACGAATAAATAATTATCATCATTTAATTTTTCAAATATCGATAAATTTGATTATCCAATTGTCTAATATATTTTTAAATTTATAATTTATAATTAATAGAAATTAAATATATATCATTTATTTAAGTTAATTGGAAATTATAATCATAATTTTTTCTGAATTTTCTCTATATAAATGAATATTAATAATTACTACTATTTTACATATGACTGCTTTTATATATTACTAATATATATAATATTCACACTATCTGACTTTATTGGTTTTAAATAAGAAATATTTTCAGAGTACACGACACTACCCAATTAGCTATTATTTCGTACAATATCATTTATCTAAATTAATGTCACAAAAAATGGTATTTATTTGTGTTAACGATAATAATCAAGTTAAAATTGGTTATAAACTATAGTTACTTTAAAATGACAAGAAAAAATTACATTATTATTTGGCTGATGACAAAAACTAATTATTCCTTATTGAGTATTGTAACCTTATAAAATTTTACTATACCGAAAAAAAAGGAATCGTAAGATTTCATATTATTTATTTTTTAAATAATTTGATATGTATTCTTCCTATGCAACGCATAGAAATGACAACATGGCAGGTGTGGGGCGGGTACCCCGGCCGCTTACCCGATTGAATCAGGTTTCGAGTTGGTTTGAGGAGGGGTAGATTCGGGGCGGATACAAAAAAAATACCTGTTATCTACCCCGTTAAAAAAAATCATAAAAAAATTTAAAAAAAATGGAAAATACATGAAAAAAATTCAAATTATCTAACATCAAGCCCAAATTGGTTTGTCTTGAATTAATTTTTGTTATTTTAAGGAAACTTAAATTTTGAATTAATATAAAGTTTGCTAAAAATTTAACAAAAAGAAAATTAGGTAAAAATGTTAAGGCATATTGATTTATTGAGTGCTAGTGCTTGAATCTTCAGCTCTTCACTAAGATTATTCAATATCTAATTTTTTATAATTAAAAAAAAAAAATCTGGTAATGGGTTGGGGCGGCCACTACCCGTCCCCGACCCAATAAAAGTTTGGGGCAAAGAATTTCGTTTCGTACTTGTCCCAATAGTTAGTGGGGCTTGTAATACCGCCCCGTTTGAGATAGGTTCCAGCGGTATCTTGTAATGGTGATAAAATTTATATCTTTAATAACGCACATGTGGGAATCTAGTATATAATAATTGAGAATTTAAAATTTATAACTATAAAGGTTCGGGACCATAAAGGAAAATTAGAAAGTTTTAGCGTCTAAATGGTAAGAATCGAAACTCATAGGGTTTAAATGGTAAATTATGCTTTTGGAGTAAGCCTTTCCCCCGTTGCCCATTCCCCCAATTCCCCCGAGTTCAGATCGAAGAGAGGAGAGAGAGCGTGGTTGATGGCAGGGAGATATTGAGGGAGAGATCCAGCGAAAATTGGGGTTAATCTCCGGCCGATTCAGATTACCAGCGACGACTCACTCATCTATTATCTATGTTTCTTTCCTGATTTGCGTTCATGTGTGGATTGGTGAAGAATATTGCAGAGGATGAATGGGGTGTTTGTTTTGTTGTATATGTAATCTGATGTGCAAAGAGAATTGAAACAGTCGAAGGCTTGTGTTGTGTTCGTGTATATGTACGTGTATATATCTGCCAATATGGGAAACTACAGTAGCCACTAGATCCCTGTTGAGCTTCAAAGCACCGCTACGTTCCCTATATTTCCAACAGAATTTCTGCCATTTGTTCAACAAGTCTTCGAGTTCCCAATGGGCAAGAAACCCTTGCTAACAATTCCATCTAAATTGCAAGCCTATCGAGTGCCCAGTGAAGAAGCCTCTGTAAGCCTCCAAGAATGGCTGGGGTTGGGTACCACGTCCTTTGCACCTACATCGGTTAATCAAAGTTTAGTTCATTAGGGTAAGATAAACTGGCTGAAGCAGTAGGTGATGCCTTGGAGGTTTTATTGGAAGCTCTCACAAATTGAAGGCTCCGAATGATCAGGTCCATCATTAGCAGAGAAAAGCATAGCGACAGCTTTTGCTAAGATGTACCATTGTTACCTTATCTGTATACTAATGTATAATATGCACTCTACTTCTATATTGTTGCATCAAAGCAAGAATGTGCTTTACCACCACATTTGGATACGTGAAAGTTGAATTATTAGCATTTGAATCATGTAGAGAGAAATTTCTGCTTATAAATGCTATCAATCAAATCGCACTTCTGGGGTAATAGCGTGCCATGCGTGAATTGTGATTGATTTTTTACTCTTCATTCTTCAGTCTGTTTTCTAGTCTTCCTTCTTCAGTCTATGTCTTAAAAAGATAAAGAATAAATTTTGATAAATATGAATGATTTAGAAAATAATTAGTAGTTTGTGCTATCAGTCTATCACTGAACTTGTGAGGCTTAGAAAGTAGGAACTAGAAAACCATTGGAAGTTATTGAAGCCTAATAAAGTCAGTCAATCTCAGTATATTGTCTAAGCTTTTCAAATGCTCTTTATAGTTTTGGCTTCTGCTTAGCTTTTCATAATAAACGTATTTTTGCAGGGTGATGCACTTTGTTTGTTTAAGATGAAAAAGAAGTATTTGAACTAAAGGATTTTAATTGGACTTAGAACAACTTGAACTAAATACTATAAATAAATTGGATCAGGCTAAATCTTGTAATTTACAAACATGGTGAAAACTTCCATCAGATGTCTGATTCTGCATGATGTTCTTGCAGCTAAAGCATGATTTTGTTGAGTATTATAATATGACAGGGCAGCCTTCAAACGCTATACCTTTGGCAGTTGGGCAGGAAGCATAGGGACATCCATCAAGATCATTTCCCCACCAGTCAATACTGATATTCTCCAAGCCCAAGCACATGTACAAGAGAACCCCCATGAAGGCCAATCCAACATCTAAGGCACCAGAGAGGACATAGTTGTAACGCTGCCACAAATCCGGTCTATATCGATACACAACATAGCCAGACAGGAAGCCTACAATTATCCAGGTGGTGTAATTAACTGCGGTTGCTGGCGGCATCTGTCCGCAGGCGCCTATCAAGACCGGCATGTTAATGAGTCTAATCCACTTTTGATTCGGGAACGCCTTTGTAGCAAACCAGACTAACAGAGGAGCTATGGCTCCACCAAGGAAGAACCAGTTCACCATTCCATAAGTCCCTTGGTCTCCAAATATCTTCCGAGGGCCAATCAGGCCCCAAATCACAGATGCATCGTAAAAGACATGATCACCTGGGCAAGTCCACACGGAGGATGTTGTTTCACAGATATCAGGGATTGTCTCCATTAACCACCATGCAGTTGTCAAGTATACCATACCAGCGATAAGTGTACCCACTACCTGATTAATAATAGGTGAACTATCAGTAGATGTGTGGGAATGTTCAAGCACCAAACATCTGGTGTTGTTACGGCATTAGACAGTGATGTGACATAACATCAACATATCACGAGACTTTATCAAATCACATTAGTTGCTAGTAATATGCCACATCATCTACCAAGACTCTGGTGCTTGAACATCTCCAAGAAGATGTGTATGAGAAATTAATAGTAGTTTTTCTTGATAAAGCTAACCTGTGCCATAAACATTGTTCTCGGTGGAATTTTCATATAGTGACCAAGCTTGAAGTCTTGGAGGAAAGTAATAGCCTGTGTCATACTTATGTAGCCGTAAACTTTGAAGCACATGTTTGCTACTGGATATCCAGGATAAATATATCCAATGACATACTCGGTGATGATGTTCAAGCCTGGTGTCTGTCATTTGGAGGAATAATGTGTAGATGTTAGTATCGAGACAAAATTATTTATGAATATATCAAAAAGAAGTCTCAACTTGAGATTGATTACTTGGTTAGTGATGGCAGTAATAATCCCAATTGGGAGAGTGAAGAAAATGGCGATTAAACAAGCAAGCATCACTCCCCACCATGGCAGCTGAAGTTGCTCCTTGTAATATTCACAGGCAAAAATGGTAAGCGCGATGTTTGCCACAAGTATACACCAAAACCACCACTCAGGTACTTGTTTATATTTGCTCATAAGTTTAGTGTGCACGTCCATCTTCTTTTCTTCAAAGCTCGACTTGCTTTGCTCCCATATCTCTCTGCATGTAAATTAAAGCCTTCATAATGGATTGTAATTTTTTTGACAAATGGCAATGGCATTATGATATTGCTTACTACCATACCTTCCATGAAAAAGAAGCACATGCATAATTGTAGCAGTGAGTGCAGCAAAGCCTAACAGCTCTTCCGATCTCATGGCAAAAAATGTGCTTAGGTAAAGAGGTCCTTGTTGATCATATGCTGATATATCAAGGTGGAAATTGGAGTCAATTATGCTCGAAATGTTGTAAATCTGACCCGAGCTGGTGAAGAGATCATCGGAAAATATTGGGAATCTCTTGGCTTGGTAAAAGTTGAACCAGTAGCTCAAGGGAGTCACAACATACATAATAAGGAAAAATCCAGCAGCAACATTGGCAGTGGCGAACCATGGGCTCGCTAAAGGGCTTCCGAGGTAGGCTGAAATAGTGGACCAGTCGAGTCCTACGGCTCCTATACCAAGCCCTTTAAGACCTGAGCCAAGCTGTTGAGCTAGCACTGATTTAGGAAAGATCCAGCAGATCCATGATAGGGAGCTTAACATCTGGAAAAGATAACCAGGGAATATATAGTATGCAAAGCTGCAGACAAACGCAATTAAGAAGAACTGTGTTCGCGTTACTCCGCCCTTTTGTCGTTCTTCTTTCTCATGCAGAGCCCTGTTACAGAATGGTCCTCATTTTCTAATTGAATAATTCTATTTGAATAAAAGAAAGGACAAAGAATTTGACAAAATAGATATGTGGTCTATGTGGTTGCTATTGATTTCAAAGTGATGTGATGTATTAAAAAATAGGATCTTGTCATGTATCAGTTTTGTTTAACTTTTTGTATCTTCTTTTATTCAAATAACATAACTCTCTAATTTTAGGCTTCAAAACTTAAAACAGAGAAAATAGCAATAAAGACAAACTATTAAGGTTGTCTACATTCCCAATAAATATATTTGGGGAAAAAAAGTTGAAATCTTGCCTGAAGAGGGAGACTTGGACTAAATTGGAAGGCCACCACATCGCTGCTGGCTCCACAAGGTACTTTCTGAATATACCAGCCCATCCAAATCCCAAAACCTATCAGTCAAAACTAGCTTAGGCAACCAAATGCGAGTAGAAATGATCTCCTCCCCGGTCGAGAGGAGATACAACAAATCTCCCCGCTAATGTGGCATTGTCACATCAACACTGTATCGTCAATTTCTAGCTTGTAATGATGACGTGACACTGCCCTATGAGCACTTAGATGACGTTGTGCCACATTAGCGGTGAGATTTATATCTCGTCCCTGATGGGGGAAGAGTCAACTCTCCAAATATGAATAGATGATTTGTTGACAAAAGATGAAAAATAGAAATGAGATGTTTACCTGTGTTGTAATTACAACAATCAAAGAAACGAAGAAGGTAATATGCTTGTCTTCCGATCTCCTTAACAGCAGTAACAATATGAATGGCATAGACTGTGCCAGCACCAGAGTTTGCAAAAATGGTGATAAGAACATGTTCTTTTACATTGAATGGACCTGGATTCATTGTGAATTCCCATCTTGTTCCTTTGAAAAATACACGGTCCGTAATCTTGGCGGCCATCAGTTGGCCTAAAGGGACGACGGCAATCTGGGCAGAGATAGCGGTAATGGAGAGAGGCTCGGTTCTGTACCAGAAAAACTGGTTGAGGAACGACAAGAGAACACAAGAGACGGTCCCCAGAACCCACATCCGGAAAGTAAGCACCGGAAGAGATGGATCATCAGTGGTCGGAACCGTCAGAGCCACCTGCTTGATTGGGGAGTTTTCTTCAGGTTCAGGTGACTTGTTGACCTCAGATACATCTTCATTTTCACCATCATCAACTTTGGATACTGCAAAAACATGATTTTTTCCCCTTTAAAAGCTTATTATGAAGAAAAGAAACAAGAGAACAGCAGAATTCTGGACTTACTTAGAAGGGCTCTGATTTCATCTGAGGTTTCTCCCATTGTCTCAATTTTTTCCCTTTTTTCTCAGGATAAAGTTTCTCAGTCTGGGTTGTATGGAGAATCTGAATCTTACAGAATATTTTTGTTTGAATCACCAAATATATTTAATGAGAAAGAGACAGATATTAATCAGTATACAGAAGAAAAGATAGATGTGGGGATGTCATTTTGCTTTCCGAATTGTAGAGTTATACAATCAAAGGACAAAGTTTAAGAGGAACAGTGTAATGAAAGCAAAACATTTTAACGTTCTAATTTTCATGCAATGTTTCTGAATAAACATATTTTGTTTCTGACTTTTTGGGTTCTGCCCAAATAAGCATACCTAACAAATTCTACCTACCTATCTTCCATTATGTAGAAGTAGTAGCTTTGAAATTAAATTCCCAACTATTTTTTTTTTTATTTTTTATTTTTTCCGTCGAAAGGGTTTTTGGAATAAAGTTTTCTTGCCATGGAAAGGGGGAAAAAAAAAAGAAATTTGCCAATCCCCCCACCCAACCGGGAAAAAAAAGAGGGTGGCCCCCATTTTAAACTGTTGAGCAACTTATTTAAGAACATCTTCAATGCATAGTTATAGTCATAAAATAAATTGATAATTGGCAAAAAATTACTTATTTGGCACATTAAACGCTTACATGGTCATGAAGAATGTCATGAGAATGTTATCTCATGACATTCTCTATGACAATGTCAAATATTAATTTATCCAATCAAAAAATTTCTCTCTCTTTCTTTTTTTTTTTTAAAATCCCTGATAATAATTTGACAAATATACAATGTTGATATTATTGCATTGGAGGAGTTTTAAATGTCGTGTCAATATTCTTTGACACATATACACTTAAAATATTCCATCTTGACTTTGCATTGGAGATGTCCTGAGGCACATTAACTCTTTGAAAGCTACACTTGAATTTGAGTTTGCAAACCATTGCCACATTTTGCAAACCATTTTTAATGAAAAAGTATGTAGTATATATATCATTAGAATCTATTTATAAGCTATAAATACAAGATAAGAGCAAGTAAATATACTTAGTATATCAAGGGTGGAGCTAAGGGCGCGCGGGTGCTGATTGCCCCTACAACACGATCAATCACTGCCTTAGTAGTTGCCTTCTGCAACGATACGCTTAAAAGAAGAAGGTGCTAAGGTTTTGGAGACAAGAGAAGGAAGATAGGTGGAGTTGAGAGGAAAGTAAACTCATGGATTTTCATCTTCTTGCATCAATTGATGTGACTTGTTAGTGCAAGTTTTTTCGTACGGAATATGCAAATTGGTATCTCAACGGGTAAAGTCATTGAAGAAAAAAACTTTATTGTATTTCCACGTACCGATAATCAAACGATGTGTATTTTCGCCCACCAAAGGAAAGATAAGACTTCCAGGGGTTAAATAGTCCAATTGAAATGTCGTATCATAAGAGTCAGAGATCACCTATAGCATAAACGTAATCAAATGGAATGGTTCCTTTCACCTACAAGCAACGCAAAGGCGGCTTAAGAAATAGGCGGCATGTTTTCCTTTTACCCTAATGATATCGACCGTTGAGTTCTAGTTTTGTCGACGGGCACCTTCATAATTGAAATTAAAAATATCTTCATTCAGACTTCACAGAACGAGATTACCCACTTGAATCAATTACATGACCCGTTATCAGGGGTCCCACACCTTTCCTCCTCCTTGGTAGCAAAATGTGTCTAAATTCATAACATTTAGGAAAGCTATGGGTGATGGTGGCCCTTGTGGATCCCTATTGCATTGAAGAGGATATAGCAGACAGACAGCTTGTACTGGGCTCCAATTTCACATCATAACAGAGGCTGCACATTGCTCTCTACTTGTTAGCGTAAAAAAATAAATAATAATAATAACAACAACAACTACTATTTTAACTGTAATTTTTAATAATGGTGGCGTGGTGGGATTCATTAATGTATATGAGGCTGACTTTTCAATGTCCAATTATATGGATCCAAGTTCATTATTTATTTATTATTATATTATAACTTCATTTATTTTTTATAAAGGAAAAACGAATTAAAAATCTTAAATAGTAATCAACTTTCACGTGGTACAAAGTCAAAAAGATTCCATTTAATTTTTTTTATTAAAACCCATCTTTGAAATTAATCAAAGAGAGTAAGGGAACTTTGTGCCTTAAAAGGATTATTATTACAATGATAAAATGAAGGCTGTACATCGAAACAAAAATACACCAATCTAATCTTAAACTTTTCAATTAAAATCTTAAAAAGAGAGTGTTACCAGCATAATTTATTTTAGATAATAAAGCAGTATAATAATACAAGGATTCAAGTGAAAACATTGTGAATAATATAAAATTAGAATCCACCAGCGAAGGAAAATCTCAAGAAAATTTTATTAATTAATGTGATGTGATAATGAAAATCGTTTAAACAATCTTACAGAAACACAAAGGGCAAATGGTAAATTAAGAAAGAAATTATAAAATTCAGAAAACATTAAAAATGGAATTTGAGGGCTTAAACGACCTTGGATGGTCGAAATCCATTGTACATCACCACCGGGAGGGGGAATCTTGTTTGTCTTGTTCCGTTTCTGAAAAGGTGTGACCTGCATCAATCGGACGCTAAGCACTACGCTTTTAAGTTATGGTTTGACCAATTTCAGTTTAGTTCTTTCTCAATCCATTATGCTATGTGTTATCGATCAGATAATATATTTTTAACTGCTACCTTGCTAATTTCAGGATTCAAATGTCGTAATTATAGTTAGAATTAGTCAAGGAGATCCTTGTAGAGTAATGTGGCTAATTATTAGGCATTTTAGAAATCAATGGGCTAGTTCGAGAAGGAAATATCTTGTCAATATCTATTTAGAGAGTCAAACAAATCGAAAAAATATACAAAAAATTTCTAACACTCATCATTGCATACACGCCACGTAACTGTCTGAAAATTATTGGGAGTCAAACTCTCGAATAATCCATATTTTGAAAAGGTCGACTTTCCTCGAATTAACACAACATATTCATAAATTAGGGTGGTTAATCTGTATTACAATTGCTCCTACATTTTAGGGTTATCTCTTGTTGGCTACAACTTTCAGATAGCTACGCTGACAGGTTTGGTTAGCTCATTGAACCTCTTTAATCAGTGGCTTGCCTCTCCTTTCGACTTTCTTTGGACTCACGCCGCCTCTTTTACTGCTCGCACATTCCACAGCTGATGATTTCTCTGTGTTCACTACCGCCGCCAATGAAGACCACACTTCAGCCGGCTGCTCATGAACCCAACACATTATGAAATAAACTTTCCGATTGGCAGATTTAAATGTTCTCTTGATTTCGGCGCTTTTTGATTTGGAAAGTTTCTCAGATTTTAGCTCTTTCTCTGCAGCTTGAATCAGTCTCTGCGTATCACAAAGCAAGCATACTAAAGCTGCACCTCCGAGGTAAAGCAGGCTGATCACATCGTCCACGAGTGCTAACCCAAATTGCAAGCCACCCATATGCCTGTATGCAGGAGATGAAGTGTGCTCCAAGCAATGTAATAAAGCTTCCAAAACCGTCTCAGGCTGGCCACCTTTACCCAAGACAGAAGAGACACCGAGTAAAACCATTGCTGATTCTAGTGCATCTGTTTGCCAGTCTCCATTGTACAGGCGGAGGGTAAAGCAGTAACTGTAAATAATGTCAATAAGATGAACAGCTAATAGAGGGGATGGACCAGCAGTACTAAGCTTGCTAGCTGGTGGTAAGGGAGTTTCAGGGCCACGTGGAATGTCAGACAACTCATTCTCTTCCAGATCATTTCCTGACGATTCCACAGAATTTTGCACAGACATAGGCTGGACAAGACTGGCTCCTTCTGGGCTGAGGGAGATATATTTGGCAGAAGGCTTTAGCCACCAAGGAACCCACGGCTTAATCAACTTGCTCAGCTCTCCTGAGGCTACAGCTCTTTGGAAATATTTTCTCTCCTCAGCAGATAAATCATCAAGACTTATCTGGTTTCCTGTGGCAAAGCAAGTAAAATCACATCAGTATAAAGGAGTAAACACTACAATGTCATCAGTAAGAACTTAAAAAGGAGTTACATATTGCATACCAGACATAACCTTCTGAATAGTTTCCTCCGAGAGAACTGAATATGAGCAACAAAACCATAAACGCTCTCAGAAGAAAGTAACCAAGTAAATTCATGCAGACAACAAAAAAAATTAATGCAAGAGTTGTGCTCTGAGCACATAATGCTTTACACAATTGTTTATACAATGTACACTATGTAGAAATCTGTTTTACCTGGTATGGCTTTTCAATTAGACGTCTTTGATGGGAGATATTTACCATGGAAAATGTTAAATTCTTGAAAAATTTCCATTTACGTGTGTTTGATTGATAAATGGAAATGGAATTGAAACTCCATAGTACAATCCTTTTAAGTATAGTTTTCCTCATTTTCTTGGAAAATTAATTCCCACCTACCCCTTGGTAAATTGTTTTCCATGAAAATAGGAAAATATTTTCTTTTCTATCTTTCCATATCAAATGCACCCTAAATATAAATGCTCTCAAAAGTCATTCATTTAGTTTGCAACAAAGTTAAAGCACATAAGAGAAAATTGGAAATATAAGTGGACACCAAAAAAATTGTACGCTATTAGTGTCCAAATAGAATCTGTATTAGTACAGCTGGTCTTTAGAATTTCAGAAACATTTTTTTAACATCATTGACTGAACTTTGGGAATTAAGCAAGTAAAAGCCAGACTAGACATATAGATAAACAGGAAGTAGATATAACATACCATCTTCATCCATGCCATCTGTCTCCTCTTCCTTGTGAAATCGTTTAAGTATTTCCAGCATTTTTTCTTTACTTTCATTATCAGGCTGTAGTTGCTGCAGTTCTTCAACAACATTCTCTCTCATAAAGGATTCAGTGCATCTAAGACTATGTGACTACCAAAGAAACACAAAGCAAAAGAAAAGGAAAAGTAAGTTCAAGCAAAACGAGTTCATTTACGATAAATTTTGATACCATATAGTATCAAAAAATCCCAAAGTGGGAAGCATAGAAAAACTGAAAGATTAGTTCCGGCAAAATGAGTTCACTTATCTTACAATAAATTTTGATACCATATAGTACAAAAAAAATCCCAAAGCGGGAAGCATAGAAAAAGTGGAAAACTAGCGAGCTTATCCAATCAAGGATTAGGTCATTGGGAGCAGCCACGACATTCAGTTCACCAATAGTTAATAGTTAAAAGCAGAACAACATTGGGTTTGGCTCCCCAAACACAAATACTCACCTTGTAACAGTGAAGAGAGCAATACCGGATGTTGCAACGTGGGCAAGTATACTGAGAAAATTGCTTTTCACATCTGCGCCATGTGTTAATAGATTAGCAAATGCCTACATCATTGCAATTAGCAGTAATACTGATTGACTATTGTATCCATGTCTATATGTATGGATTATGTAGATATGCATCTCTTTAGAATAGGGTAAGTCTAACAAACTTGTGTTTGATTTAGAGTTTTGAGAATTGATTTTGTGAAAAAGTGATTTTTTAGGAGAATGTGTGATTGAAAAGTAAGAAAAGTTATGAATTTACGTGTAAGAATATTTTAACGGAGGAATGTGGTTGAAAATGAGTTTAAGTGAGAATTGATTTTGGAAAATCTAAATCAAACCAACCCTTAATTGGGCATTATAGTCATGCAGAGTACCAGCGTCAGAACCCCACAGAAGGGGAGCCACAAAGACAAAAACAGTGGAACAGATGAGCAAATTATTGTCATATCTGAAATAACTAAGCAATTATTGTCATATCTGAAAATAACTAAGTCCAAGAGAAAATTGAAAATCCACCATAAAATTCTGAACCATTTTCTGAAACATTTTCCATTTCCCTATGATATTATTGTGTATAATAAGAAAGACACAACTAGCCTACGCACAACACACACCTTATAGCAAGAAGTAAAACCATGAATTCCGAATTAAAGGCTTCTAAAGTTGAGCAAACTAAAAAATGGCCACTAAAAAATGGCCAGAAAATCCAGTTCAACATTCGAATGTTATGGAAAAATATAAATAAGACATTATTAAATAATAAAAGGACCATAGGAAGAAGCGATTAAATATCAGCTGATGTTAAACTTACACGCGGCAGATTATGCGAGATGAACTGTTGAATTGTGATGAAGTCGAAGGTGCCTCCGGCAAGACTATATTCTCCGCCATTAGAAAACTAATTAACAGCTCGCAAATTGAGGTAACTAGTATACCGCTTCCAGTAGTGAAACCGACTGTAGGATTTGATCTTATAACTAGAGTACAAAATTTATGCAGGGGAAACCAATGGTAAAATTTCAAGATAAGGCAATGGCAAAAAATTTTGAGGACTAACTGATGAATACACGAATAGCAACACATACGTTTATACATAAGTAGGGGTATGGGCGTAGCCAAGATTTTTATTGAGTGCGGTAAAAAAAAATTTCGTTTTGGGGGGCAGTTGTCGGGGCCGAAATTTTAAAAAATAGAAAATAATATTTTCTTCAAGAATTCTTTTTCTAAAATATCTCTCCATAATCAAAAACTTCCAACAAAAAATAGAACTTAGAAATCTCTAATTTCAAACTAAAAATAATCATAAACTACTTAATTCCAAACATAAACATAATTCCAACAAGATCAAACATAATATCAAACTAAAAAATAAACCAAACATAATTCCAACAAGAAACAATCAAACACAAATAATAAAACATAATACAATTTTCAAACATAATTCCAACTAAAAATAAACCCAAAGTCTAATTTCAAACATAAATAATGCAAAGTAAACCCAAAGTTTAATTTCAAACATAAATAATCCAAAGTAAACCCAAAGAAATAGAACATAATTCCAAACATAAACCCAAAGTCTAATTTCAAACATAAATAATCATCTTACTGCTTAAAATCCCTAATAAAAAACCAAATTTCAAATTAAAGCATAAACTAAAGTTAGGATTTCACATATTAGAGCTTTACAAAATTGAAGCCTAAACTAAAAATTAAGGTTTTACAATAAATCAATAATACAATTTATCAATTACCATATAAAAATTAGTAATAACAACTAACAAATATCATTGCAAGAATAAATAAACCCAAATCATAAACATAATTAAATAATTAATCATTATTCATTTATACCCAAACTATTATTCTTAACTAAACTCAACTAGTCTACTACCACTTACCAAATGAATTGATCGAGAAGAGAAGAAGCAAAAGTGATTCTGGGAGTAGGACTGGCGACTGCGCGGTGTCTGCGTCTGCACTCTGCAGAGCCGACTGGCACACTGCCCTGCTGCCGGAGAGCCGCTGCCGAGCTGTGGTACTGCCTGCTGCCGCCTGGAGGCTGGAGAAACAGAGAGAGCCCAGCGCCGAGAGTCAGAGAGAGAGAGAGAGAGATCGAGAGAGGTCGATTCGACTTTGGAGGCTTGGAGTTCACAGACTGTTGTACAGCTTCAGCAAGACGCGGAGCATATCTGGACCTTCAACAAATGGGCCAACAGAGGTAATGGGCCACGGAAGATCAACCAAATTTAGGCCGAGAGAGGTTAGCGAACTTTTTTTTTTTTTTTAAAATGGGATAGACTGCGCTGAAAATTTAGTGCAGTCCAGCCCAATTTTTTACTAGGGCACTCCAGTGCGGTCAATTGACCGCTCTGGGCCACTGTATAGGGTGGAACTCAATTCAATCGGTGATAACTAGTATTTAATAACAACAATAATAATAATTTGGTTGAATTAGGGTTAGAATTTACCTGGAAAATTAGAGGAAGAAGATGTCAACTGTTGCCCTGCACTATGCGCGTCCGCCCTGCCCTTCCCGTCACTGGACAGCCGACCCCAATTCATCGCCTGACTGCCACCGGAGCTGGAATTTGAGGGACAATTTGACAAGGGTTAAGAAGGCGACTATAGCGGAGTGAGATCACAGAGCAGAACAGAAATGAAGAATCAAGAATCGACAATTGGAATTCTGGGTTTCGGCCCTTTTCATTTATTTTGGGAAGCGTTCTTGCCTTCTTAGGCTGAAATGTCTTGCCTCCCGAGCCCAAGTCATTACCACCGAGCCGAAAGCTTAAAAATGACTTTTTTTCATTACCTGGTAGGGGTGGGCAAAAAACCCGAGCCCAAACAAGTTACTCGAATCCGCCCCGAATATACCTGAACCCGATTAGATAGTGAATAAAAATTATGCCCGAACCCAAAATCACTGGTTTGGACGGGCTTCGAGTTTGAGTTAAAACCCGAAAAACTCGAAGAAAACCCGAATATATTTTTTTTTTTACTCCCAAAATTTTTAAATTCAAATTTCTAATTAATGTTATCTCAATCCACAAAATCATCTATTTTATTTCACAATCACATATTCACATCTTTATTACACTCGTCTCCTTCACACATAAACAACAAAAGTTTAGATCTATGTAAGAGATTTGAATTTGTCGTTTTCTATGAGGATTTTACTTGTTTGTATATATAAGCTATGTGATTTATGTAAAGACAAATTTTTTTTTTTATTAATTACTTCATAATGCGGCGAGTTAATGGAAGAGTAAAAGCATAAAATTAGAATATAAATAAAGTCCCAAAAGCTAGTGTCTAATTGTTACATTAGTATCTAATATTATTATTTTCATTTAAATGTATTATATATACTTTAATTTTTTGTATTCTTACCCATGTAAGCGTTTCTTTTTTCCTTTTACACGCTCATATAATATGCGTTAGATACCTGAAAAATTTGAACAAAAGTGTTTTTGCGAACCCGAACTGAGACCGAACCCAAATAAGCTTGCCATTTTCAAGACCAAACCCGAGCTGAAATATTTGATCTGGGTTTGGTCAATCCAATATCCGAACCCGAAACCCAAACGCCTAGGCCTATTGGACCGAGAAAGGGGTGGTCGGGGGCGAGTATGGCCCCTCGTCTCCGACACTGGCTAATTGTTATTGGTTAGCGGACACCATGAAAACTTTTTGAGGTTCCAAATTTCCACTGCAAATTCTTGATAACATGGTCAATGGCTATTAATAGGTATTTCCCTCTTCAAATGGTTCAGGAGGATTGTAGTTTTAGTCTCTACAAAATAAGGCAAGACATATATATTTATTAGTAGAAGATATGCATGGCAAATGTAATAAATAGAGATGGAAAAAGAAGCAAAAGAAATGGCACAATTGGAAAAAGGGAAAAGGCAAAACGAATGAGCTGTGGAGACGATGGGAAATTGTGACAAGTGTCCCCAGTTTTAATTTTATTGTACTATTTGCTAAGTAAGTTGTACCATTTTATCAAGTCTCCTATTACTACTACTAGAATTTTTGCATGTGCGTTGCACATGAGTAACTCCACTAAAAAATTTCAACGAAACCACATATAAATTGAAGTAGTTAGTCATCGCTGAATGTACATTAAAAATTAATAATTTAGGAAAGCAAAATTAAAAAAGCCAAGTATATGGATGATGTTATTCAATTCAATTCAGCCAAAATTCATTATGGTATGCACTCATATGTTTTTCATAATATTCCGAGTTTGATGAACATTTACCTCTCAGCATAATTCTGAAAAAGAAACTTTTGAGATGCAAAAAGTCCAAAATTTGTGTAGTGACGTGCAGCGAAATGAAGGCCACACGTGATTCATTGCTTTTAATTTCTTTTAGAGAATGTTTGTGATAACTAACATTATAATTAAGGACTATCAGTTTGTGCTATTCAAGGTCTAAAAAGAATATTATAAAATGTTGCCAATTTATCACAAAGAAAATAACATTTTATTTCAAGAAATGAGTATCATTTATAATATCGCCACAATCCATTAATCTACTATACTCAAACATTTAGTGTCAAAAATTAAAATAATTTGGTGGAACAGTTTTTCTCCATCATGACCGTTACACAATATATCACCTCTTTTCTACTATTAAATCCGCAGTATATACATATTTCAGACGCATTCTTTGTCAATCACCTGTTGCATATAATTTGTAAGGACAAATGTCGAATTTCAAAAGGTTTAACAATTTTAACGTTGTAAAAAGAAGTAATTAGTAATATTTATACCAATAAGAGAATGGGAAGTTTGAAAATTTATGATCCAGTGGCTTTTTAGAAACGAATATGAGTTTTTTTCGATCTCATTATATAAAGGTATATTAGGGTTTTAACTAATATATAAGTAGTAAGTAGGGGTAGACAAAAAAAACCAGAACCAAGTTAACGGAACCGAGGCCGAAGCGAAAAAATTGACACCGAAACCGAGAATTGAATTATTTTTTTGGAAAACTATTGTGACTTAATTATAGTAGAACTCAGTTTTAAGCTTACTTTTTTGAAAATCTAGTACAACTTTTTAATAATTTAGTTATCATTTTTTAGTTTAATTATTGTTGTTTTTGTAATTTTATTACCACGTTTAGTTTCAATATTTTTCCTATTAAATTTTTTTTTTCATTTTCTTATTTAACAAAGTGCAAATTTATTAAATACAAAAACTAAACAAAATACCAAATGAACCGAAATTGAATAGAACCGAAACCATTCATTTTTTAAACTAATAAAACCGAACCGAAACCAAAAACCAAACACCCAGGCCTATATAAGGATGAATTTGGAAATCAAAATATTTTCCTCAATTCACTCTTTTATCTTTTATTATATATATATATATATATCAGAAATTTTATTTTGCCTACACGTAGATGTGTTATTATGTCTGTGTGCATTGGGTTAAACATCTAAGTAGAAACACCCCCACACTTGTAGCCTAAATGTATGCCACGTATTACATGCATGTATAGTAAAACGTGATCGTATGTGTGTGCATTTAAAATAATAATGCTTTTTCAAACTTGTTGTGATAAATGATAAAAATATAAAGAAAATTATGATATCGAGTCGATGGCACGCAACCTCTATGGTAGGAGTAAACTGATAAATCTAATGTTAAAGGATTTAAAACTAATCAAGCACAATAAAAAAGAAAGCTTATTTGATGTTATATCCCATTATTTCTTCTTCTTAGATTCTATCATTTAAAACTGACTAAACATACAAAATGAATTTGAAAAATCATGTAATTTCTAAATTTATAATTATGGTTAGATGATTTATTGGTTGCATTAAATTACCCTTTTTTTCCTCATCTAACATTCGCTTAGCTTTTTTGCTGAAACATTACTTCATAAATATATGAAAATTAAAAAAAAAAAACACTTATGTGGAAGATTAAAAGGTTAAAGCCATTCATGAATTCATTGAAAATCTTATCTTTTATATATATATATATATTAAAGTAGGATAGTGATCATATATAAGTTTTTCCGTCAAAATCACTATCCTACTTTTGTATGATTCTTTTATTTTTTTTATTTTATAATAATAACACTTATTCATTCTGTTTCCAAAAAAAAAAGATAATATTTATCTATTTGTTACATTTTTCTATCATTTTATTTTATAATAATATATAAGAATTAATATATCTTTCTTTTATTCTATATATAATATACTATTTGTTATCCATTAATACTTATTATATATATTCTATTCGTTTTTAATCTATCACGAAAGATTTAATATTTCTTTAAAATTCTAACAATTGATAGAATAATTTCAAGCATTGATGATAAAATAATAAAGTAAAATTAAATTAGTTTCAAAATTTTTATTTTAATTCAATACAATAAATCATACGTCATAAAACCTAGGACTATATGTTTAGTACATTACTTAGTTTATTATTTGTTTTTTGGGAACCTATATGTTAGTAAAAATTTAAGTTGAGGCGATACGATAGTAATAATTTGATGATAATGATTTAGAATAAAAATAAAAAATTCTTTTAATTCTTTTTAGAACGGAAAGTAGTTAAAAATTAACGTCCGGGGTAAATAATAAATCATATAAAATTTATCATTTGTTGTAATATTGCTTCGCTTGAGTTTTTTGTAATATGAGAATATGTACTTTAGATTTTTTAGAGTAGATTTAGTGAATATTAATGAGGCGATGCAAAAAATAATTTTTTCAAGAATATATGGTGGAAAATAAATGTGAAAAATAATTCATTCTAATAAATAAATATCATCAACACCCTATATATTGACTAAGGATGTAATTGTAGGGTAATTCTAGAGTGGTATAAATTTCATATACTCTCTTTTCTATAGTTTCTTAATTTTCATACTTAATATGAAATTAATTTTGTAAAAGTTCCTCATTTTTATTTTATTACTTAAGAGTATTGTTCTAAGAATGTCAATATGATTAGTTTTATGCCAAGTGAAAATATTGTTCATTTCAATTTCATTCTATTTACATATATATTAGTAATATATATATATATATATGAACGAGTAGTATGTAATAAAATTATAATTATTTAATTTTTGAAAATACTACTTTTTTTAACTAATTATGTATTCTATTCTGTGAAACACACACATATATACAAATACTATTAATAACAAATAATTTATATATTTATAATACTAACTAAGTGGTGCATTAATTTTTCCCGCCTAAAACTAGTATCCTAATAGAATTAGGAATCTGATGTCATGATAATGTCAAGCTGGTGCCTCATTTATTTTTCTGTTTTTATTTTTATTTACCATAATAATAATAATCTACATACTAACTAAGTGGTGCATTAATTTTTTGGTCTAAAACTGATATCCTAAGAGAATTAGGAATATGATGTCATGATGATGTCAAGCTGATGTATCATTTATTTTGTATTTTTATTTTGGTACATCCTAATAATAATCGAATGATACTAACTAAGTGATAGGTTAATTTTTTAATTTTGCATCATAATTTTAATAATCTATTTACTTGCTCACCTTAATCATTTTTTTCCAAATTTTCATAATTTTGTTTATTGCATATTTTAATTTTGCATCGTAATTTTTAATCATTTCTCAATTGTTGAGGCGGAATTTTGGCATTTAGAGATGCTCTAGATTTCGATTAACCAAGTGTATCAATCAAATTATTAATTATTTCTTTTCTTGTGTTTAACTGAGTAAGTGCAGCAATCAAATTTATAATTATCTCTTTTCTTTTATATTTGAATAATCAAAACAACTTTTAGACCGCCTAATCGGGCAAGTACACAAGTAGCTTTATATATATTGCACACATATATTTGCCAACAATAGATCAATTAACATAGAATATCAATTTTGGAAATAGTTGCACATATTTTCCTTTTAGTTAATTTTTAATTCGAGTGATCTGATTGATGAATGTATATCACTTTTATTTTTTATCGTTTAATTAATTATTTGCTTTAGTTTGTTTTAGATGTGTATATATATTTCCTATGCAACGCACAAGTAGATTAGCTAATAGTAGTAATAATATTAATAATAAAATTAGTTAAATGTTAAAGCGGGGTATAAAATTAACTAAGGAAATAAAAAATTGGGGCAAAAGGGAAAATCAAAAGTTTTACACTTATACACTTGTGTGGAAGATGAAAATGTTAAAGTCATTCATGAATTCAGTGAAAATATTGATAACAAAAAAATGCGTTAAATGTTAAAAAGTGGTATAAAAGTAACTTAGAAAATAAAAATAGGGGCAAAAGGGAAAATCAAAAGTTTCCCACCATCCTTCCTTTTAATATATAATAATTTATATATGTAGTGACAGTGACACAAATGTGGTTTTTAATTCCTATATGTGATAATAAAATAAAATAATATTTATTGTATTTTCCTTTAGAATTCTAGCAATCATCTTGAACATTACCATATTGCATTTTGTTGTTTATCTTAAATAAGTATAATTTTATTTCTATTATTGTAATTTCCTGAAAAAAGAAAAATGTCTCAAATTCATTAATAATCTAAAAGATTATTATAATATAAAGTAATAATTTTATTATAGGAAGATTCACAATTATATCTCATATTCTAGCTATAAGAATATTGTAGGCTTTAGAAGAGTCATGAAACGTGTTATCTATTAGGTTTATTAAAGAAATACTATAGAAATACAATATTCCAGTCAAATATTTTGTGCTGTCAAAGACCAAAATATATAAGATTCATTATTGTATTTTCATGAACAATTATCAGGTTACAAAATCACGTGCTAAGTAAAGACGTATATATCACACCCATTCACATGACTAAGGTATGACATCCACTTGAACGCAGACAGGATTTCCCTCAAATAAAAATAGGCGTGTCAGAGATTTCTCAATCTAAATTATATATGCTATTATCATTTTTCTAATTTCTTCTCTAGCCGAGTGTGAGAAATTGCCTTTTGATTTACCAAAGATAGAAGAGAAATTAGTAGCAGGTTATCAAAATGAATATTCAGGTATCTATCAATAAAGTGAAAAATTATATTACGTCTAATATTTCAATGATTCTTTTTATTACAATTTAAATGATTTTGAAGATTTTTTTTTGAAAAGGATTTTGAAGAATGTTGGACTATTGCTCTTGATAGTTTAACTAGATTGATATTACACTTGAAAAGTAGATTTTATTTCTCTTGAAAAATGATATATCTATTAGTATTCTGTCGCAATATAAAACTAGTTAAACCACTCGTGTGTTACACAGGTAGAAAAATTTATTAATATATATTATTATATATCTGCATAATAAATCTGCAATATTTGCACATCTGTAGAAAACATAAAAACCTAAGTATACATAATGGAATCAATAAGATCCATGAACTTAGTAATCATGAAGTTAAAGATCGTTTAGAAGATAATCTATATTTTTACATATGCAATAATGGGAAAAATTTATTACTATCATTCAACATATTCGAAAACTTATGTTCAATGACAAATGTATAATATTATTAAATTTAAATTTATTATCTTTATAATTAAAGATAGCCATAAAATATAACAAATTCCAATCAAATAATATACCGTGAAAGATAAAATATGAGTCGAATAACATATTAAGAGTATTGAAAATATTTGTTATAAATATTTTCTCGTATAGTTTTTAGAAAAATAAAATGTGATTAGACATTCATCACGTTTTAGTTAATTTGAAAATGGAAAGAATTCTAATATTAAGAATGGCAGTGAGGCTGGTTCTGGTGGATATGCTATACGCCTCTCTTGTACCCCGCCCTGTTTTTACTAACTCCACCCCATATCCACCCATACCTATTTGAATCGTGCACGGGGCAGGGTGACTCAGGTCAGGTAGGGAAAAAAATTCCCCGTTACCTGCTCCATTTCAAAAAATCCTAATAAAATTAAAAATTTTCAAAAAAAATGTATAATGCATAAAAAAATTCAAATAACATTTAAACTCATCAAAATATATGGCAGAGATGGTTAATGAATGAATTAAGAGAGACTAGGGTTTGTTTTAGATTTGGCGTTTCAGATTTAATATTTTAATTTATTAGTAAAAAGATCTAACAAAAGAGAAATAGGTGAAGTGGTTAAGGCTCAATTGCTAAACTCAATTATCAAAGGTTTAAATATTCTCTAAGTTCCTTAATAAAAGTTTATGTTAAAAAAAAGAGCAATTACCGCAAGATTTACCAAATAAAAAGGCAAGAAAATCGCGGTACAAAAATTACCAAGACTTAATTCTTTTAATTAATATGTAGATGTAGGTGTACATTATAATGATTATATGATTTGAACTGATTTGATATTAGATTTATCAACTAAAAAAAGCGGGAAAATTCCGATACAAAAGGTACCGAGATTTAATTCTTTTATTTAATATATATAGATATAGATTATTATAATGATTATAAGATTTGAACTGATTTGATATTCATAATTTTGTATTTGAAATATTGACGATTTCATGAATATATCTTACAAAAGAATATTTTATTACATTTATGAAGCAGTACAAATTTCGATAAATATCACAAGTAATCTTTAATTATAAATACTAGATTTTTCACCCCGTGTGTTGCACGGACATAACAATAGCATAAATTAAAAAAATTTAGGGCAGAAAAAAAGATGACGTCCCGATCATTTTGTCAGTATAATACTAAACTTGAAAGTCTTTTTCTTTATTCTTTTTTTTTTGGTTGTTGAAGGGAAAAACGTTTAGGTGTGATTGTATTTCTAGCTATTTATAATTAAAAAATAAATATTAAAATAACTATTCTTTGAAAAAAAGATAACAGAGAATTACCAATCAATTTTTCGTTAAACTTCCACAAAATATAATATAAGTATAATTAATTAATTTCCATAAAAACAATAGTGGCAATATACAATATTTAACAAAAAAAAAAAAAAAACAAACCAATGAAACCATAGTCCTTTAAATTTGCCTTTTCATAGATGTAAAATATGTAACATACGATAATTCGAGAATTTTTTTTCTTTTTTTGGAAATAATTAATTCGAGAATTATTAGAGTATGCTTTAAAAAAATTTCAAATGTTTATTATAATATTTTTAGTAAGAGTAGTATGTGTGTGTGTGTGTATGAGGGACGGAGGGAGAGAGAGAGAGAGTGAGTCAGTGAGAGAGAGAGAGATTTATAATTTTAATTCATATGTAATAAAATAATGCATTGTGGGTAGAGGCATGGTAAAATTTAAAATAAAATAAATTAAATAATCAAAAAAATTTCTCCATGATACAAGTGGTAGAATGGTAATCTGAGCTAAAAGTACAATTTAAGTCCAAGCACAACATCAAACCCAATTGAAATCTTCGATTGGAATATATCTCTTTTCTTGATTTTTAATTTTAGATCAAGAAAAAAGATTAATTAAGAAATATAAAAAAATTAATTGAAGTATTCTTAAAAAATTATTTCAAATAAAAAATTAAAGATACACGACGCATTAAGAAAAAAACTCTTATATCAAAAACAGTCTTACATCATAAACCTAAAAGTAGAAATCATAAAAAGGGATTAAGGAAATAAAAAGAAGATTAATTCAAATCAATAATCAAAAATAAGGGAAGAGAAATATTATAATATTTGGATTTCTGTAGTAAGATTGAAGCCTTAATCGAATCAAGATTAAAGGATAAAGCATGAAGGAGAAACTAACAGAAATTAGAACACGGATTGGATCAGTATAAATTTCAAAAAGGAAAAGATAAGGAAGATATAGTGAAAAAGATAATTCAAAAAAATATAAAAAATATAATTTCACGTCTGATGTCATTATGACGTCATCAAAATCCTCATGAAGCCATAGTATTGGCGGGAAAAACCATGCCAGACAAACTTCTTTTATTATTAATATATAGATTGTGATATTTCTGAATTGATTTCAGCACAAATCTAGAAAATTTTATATTAAAAATTTTGTGGGCAATCATATAAAATCTTGTAGATTGTATTAAATATATTGAACCAAAAGTTCGATTATTATTTGAAAATTCTTATTAAACTTGAATTTTTTATTTGACATTTCGACCATTTTAGTTTTTTTATAATAAAAACATTGAGAATAATTTGAAGAACTAGAAGTTCTTTAGAATTCATGTATCACTTGTTCTCAAGACAAATTGATACAAAAAAATCACTAGTTAAATTTAGGTTTCATGTATCACTTGTTCTCAAGATAAATTGATTACAAAAAAATCACCAGCTAAATTTAGAACTAAGTTTTGAAATATTTTGGAAAATATTCATGGTTGAACAGTGTTATAACCCACTTATCTCTATGTAGATCATCTAGATATTTATGATTTGAATCTACTAAAGGTCACATATGTGGTATAACTCATAACTTGAAGTTTGTGAGATTATTTGCTCAATTGATTAATTGTGAGCAAATTTCCTAATGTAAAATAAAGATAATTTTGTCTTGATATTGAATTTTATACCCCCAAGTTATGATCATGTTTGATTAGGATGTTTGGTTGTCTAGGGTTAGCAAAATAAATTTGTTAAATGTCTCAAGTCACTTGCTATACTATATAATTAGAATAATATTTTTTTCATTTAAGTAAAATTGATATTTCACTTGCAATATTATTTTTTATATAATACGCTAGATAAAATTTATATATGATACCCCTTTATAGTTGATTTATAGTCCGAAGCTTCCATTTACTAAAGTTGATAAATGCAATTTATGTATAATCGCGCTACCACATAATTGAAATGAATATTTTTGAATGCTGAGAATGCTTATTTGAATTTGAATCCCTTTACATAGCATTTATTTGTCTTCCCTAAAGGATGATACCTTGATACATGATTTGTTTATTGTTGTTTTATTTTCAAAGTGTTCTCGGCATTAAGGGGTTGAATTGACATTTTGGTAGCAAATATATGAAATGTGTGTTTGTAATTCTCGCATAGTATAACTCAAACTTGAAGCTTGCAAGATAGTTTGCAGTTCAGATAAGTGAGCATATAGTCACCAATAGTATATTCCAAGTCAAGTGCTCCAATTTAGATTGATATAATAAATTTCTATAAGAGGATTTGAGATATTAGTGACATGTCTGAAGCATGATGTGGTTGATTCCCAAAATAAATATCTATTAATAAAATATAGAGCAAATATTTGTAATGGTCATATTGAGCCACAATCCCTTATGCCCCTTGTATTAAAAAAAAAAAGAGGATAATTTATGGAAAAGACCTTACATTTGCAAATAAAAACACGCCTTTGGAAATCAAAGTTTGAAAACCACATCTTTTTTAAACCTTCTCTCTCTCTTTTTTTTTCTCCTTTCCTTTTTTTCAAAGATTTTTTCCCTATTCAACTAGTTGGACTTGTTTTTAGGGCTGGGCATCGAACAGGTCGGGCCAGGCCAACAATTAGTTGGGTTTTGAGTTTTAGAACCTAGTCGATTCGACTAGGTTCTGAAACCAAATTCAACCCAAGTCAACTCGGGTTAACTTGGGTCGATTTGGTTGGTGGGTTGGGCCGCTAAATGGCCTAAAATTAAAAAAATATATTTCGGTCCAATTAGGAAAATGCCTAGATTCATTAATGCCCCAAAACCCTAGTTAAGTGGTCATCATTATCAAGATTGAATTATCGAGACTTAAACTTCTTCTCCAAGAGTTAATTCACAAAAACATGACACCACCACAAAAGTCTCCTCAAATCATGAAGAATTAAATCTTGGGAAGTAGGACAACGGGTGGCGCCTGGCGGCAGGGGCAACGGATCGAGTGGATGGCAGGTGACATTGGCAGCACCAGCGCGCGGCAGCAGTAGTAACAGAACGGTAGCAGTAGAGGTCGCAGCGAAGGCAGTGGAACGGAGGGTCACAGTGGCGGTGGTGAAACAGTGGACGATAATGACGGCATTCCACATCAGTGGTCAATGGAGGAACTAAGGAACCCTACGCATAGATTTGAGGAGTGGAAAGAAGAATGCAAGATTCGGTTAAAGGAAACAAAGGTGAAACTTGAAAGTAGAATCAATGAGGATTGAGGAGGTTGGAGAGGCAAGAAGAGTGATTGTTGTACATATGTCTGTATTACAAATTTACAATCCTTACAAATTTACAATATTTTGTGTCGTGGCTTTGTGTTGTGGCTTAATGGCTTATTGGCTTTGTTGGTAAAAAAGAAATACTCAAATATGTTGAGGCTAAACCGAGTGGGTAACTCAGGTTTAACATGACTCGACTGCCTAAGTCGGGTTGCCTATTTCCCACCTGCGTCTGACCTGACCATTCAGTTAACCCGGCCCTGCCCGACCTGAATCGGGTCGGTAGGGTCGATTTTCTTAGGTTTCCAGATCGGACGCCCAACCCTACTTGTGTCTGTGTTGCCCAATGTTTGGGCCATTTCGCCCTACGTTTGGGATGGGTTGTGTCTTACACTTCCATTTTCTTTTCAATGTAATTTCCTCAATTTCATTTCTTTAAAAAAAACATGTAATAATCAGATTATTTATCTAAAATTAAATAGAATTTTGACTTACCATGTAGATATATGCATATGAACATTGAATACACCCCTATTATTCAATTCAAAAGATATAATGAGGAATGATATATCTTTTATATATAATTAATTCACTAATTTACAGTGCGACCTCTAAAAAAAATTTCAAACAACCCAAATGTTTTAATTAATAGTTTTACCGTTTAATTTCTGTCTATAAAATACTTTAATTTCTATCTACCAATGAACTACCAGTGAATTAATAGAGTGATTTGTCATTACCTAAAGATAATATATATTGGTACTAGAGCTTACACAAGTGTCCCCACTCAAGACAAAGCTTCAATCCGTCCGATCAGAGTGATTCGACCAAATAGAGGAAATGTTGGAACAGCTATGGTTAGGCAAATAGATAATGGTTGATATCAGAACACTAATGTCTGATCAGATAGGGTTGATTCGGGACAGTTCCGACCAGAGCTGGGGTTTTGGTGTTTGAAGGCTTAATATTTTCCTTTTTGTTTGTACTAGGTGCGAGCACTAGTGAGACCAAGCTTTTCATCTAATGATGATCAGTCGACCAGCCTTGCCGATCCCCGTGTCATGACCAAAGGATTAGATCTAATGCATAGGTGGCAAGGAAGACAGTTGGTAGTCAAGGATAGTTATTAGGACAAAAGTTAGATAGGCTTTGTACTTTGGAGTTTCAACTTAGTTCTTGTCAAACTTCCAAAGCACCCTGATTACCATCTATAAATAGAGGCCATGTGGTGTCAAACAATCTAGGCTTTTTGGCCTAAAAATGGAATCTAGAGAGAGAATTCGTGTATGATACTTATTTTACCCCTCACTCATATCAAACTTTTCTCCAATAAAAGACCTTGACCAATTCTCATTACCACGTCATATAAACCTTGCTGACTTGGAAAATCAAAACCTAATAGACAACAAATTGGAGCTAGAAGAATGGCCTTGCTTTTTGACAAGTAAGGTCCACATCAACATTCTAGATCACCCTACGTTTGGCTCTCATACACAGGATAGTGAAGAATCAAGCCGTCGAAAGTAACAGGGAGGAAAGTCACTTAGTCTCTCCTAAACAGAAGCATGGAGCAGACGAAGGCAATCAGTACGCAGCCATCAACCTCGAACTTAGGGCACTCCAAGCTCAGGTGGATTTTCTCTAAAGGGAATTTGAAAAACTGAGACAGCTCACACCTTTACCTCTGATGTAAGATCCTGGTTGCTAGGAAAATGATGCTGAATCTACTCATCGCGAACATTCATAGGTCAGGGTACCAAGGTTCTATTGTGCTAGAACATAGCTTTCCGTAACATCTCAAAGTTATATAGGGAAAATCATTACTTTGGTCCTCGTATGGAAAACATGAGACTTGAGAACAGCGTGTTTGATAGACTAAGACCAAATCAATCATGCAGCAAATGAGCAAACCACTTACTAAAGTATAAATCACAACAGAGTTGATCTCATCATTCAAGGGATGAGAGAGCCCAATGGGAGAGATGAAATCTCAGAGGTGATGGAATACCCCACTCATCTTCTACAAGCAGCAGAGTTGGAGATCAAATGGAAAGACTGTAGAAAAGATGAAATGGGATACCCCAGAATGAGGATGTCATGACTCCTTACCCTTTGCGGCTCAGATACAAGCTTACCTTAACAAGGAAAAGATCAAGACCCTAGTATCACATTATCACATATATCCACAAATTCACCACTTGAATAGAGCTACATGAGGTCAGCTAAACTATCATATGTCCCGTATTCCTGACCATTTTTGGAGATCGCATGCAATGTTTGGCTTCGTGCACTTTCCACAAGCTCAATCCAATCTTGGTCAGATTTGTCATCATATTTCATTGCTAACTTCATAGGGTCTAAAGTTAGAATGAATCCAATAGAGGCTTTGTTGTCAGTTAAGCAAAGAAAAAATGAGAAATTGAAGGATGACCTCTTGTGGTTCAACCTAAACTTTTGATGGACACAGATCACGTATCAGATGACGCTATCTTGTTAGTATCAACCGTTGACTTGTTGCGCGATTCTAGGTTCTGGTGGTTAATTAATGATGATAGTCTAAAAACGTATCATGATCTTCTCACCAGAGTAGAAAGATATATCGCAGCAGGAGAGGCTAATGCATCCACTCTTGGAGATAAGGTGCCAAAGAACCAAAAAGAAAAACAAATATCGTGAACCTTATGATCAGAATGGTAATAACACAAAGAGAATGGAAAATTGAATAGCAAATTTTGTCAAGCCTTATCAACCTAAGCGAGAGCAACATATGATAACACATTTGTTGAACACCACACCAGAGCTGATTTTTATATCCTTTAAAGACAAGCATCTGTTACCGAGACCCAAGCCTGTCAGGAAGGATCTTGCGCAATTGAATCCTAACAAGTGTGGTAAATACCACCATTCCATCGGACACAAGACAGATGATTGTCACGACTTATAGAGTGAGATCCAGCGATTAATCAATAAGGAGAGACATAAAGGAAAATGTGGTACGACTAGGGCATCAAGTGTATATGGGGCCATCCATGTCAAATGTTCCATGACTTTCTGCAGCAGACATCCATGTGCTTGTAGGAGAAAATCAGACTATTGAGGGCTTATGAAACCAGATATGGCCCTCAGTACGAGAAGCTTGCACTAGCTACCAATTAATCACATTTGGCATGACTCCAGAAGAAGTAGCAAGGAAATCCTTTGGATTTACAGAAGAGGATGCCGATGGTGTCATTTAATCTATGACAATGCCTTAGTTATAGCCATACTATTGTCAAGAGTACTAATCCATCTAACCTTGGTTGACAATGGAATCGTGATAAATGTTCTACTCTGGCAAACATATCAGAGAATGGGATTAGAGAAACATCATGTCAGTCCATATCGGAGAACGATCCAGGGTTTCATGGGCCAATCTATAACTCCTTGCAGGTAGATCATACTGATGGTAGAGTTAGGAGATGAAGCCAGCGTATATCATACCTTAGCTGATTTTGTGGTAATTGATATGAATTCCAACTACAATACAATTTTCTGGTGCCCAATATTGTTAGCGTTGAAGGCAACTACTTCAATCTATCACTACATGATGAAATTCCAAATTGCACATAGGGTCGAAGTAGTATGAGGAATCTATAGAATGGCGTGGGAATATAATCTGGATATACTCTACAGACATGTAGCTACTTTGAAATGTAAGCAAGAATTAGAAGATGATGATGATCCTTTTGACCTAAGGGGTAGAATGTTATAAATAAATTAGGGAGGAACCGACAGAAGCCCTAGTTCAAATCTCAATGCACAAAATGAGACCCAAGGTCAAGCTTCGAACTAGAGTGGATTTGAAGGAGCCAGTGAGATCAAAACTCATTTTCTTCCTGAAGAGGAACTTAGATGTGTTGGCATGGTCACATGAGGACATGAAGAAGATCCCATCATAATTAAATGTTGATCCAAACATGAAGCTAAAACGTCAGAAGAGCCGACCTTTAAATGGAGAAAGGTATGAAGTTTTGGCCAGAGAAGTGGTCAAACTCCATTGGAACCTATTCATCTAAGAGGCACACTACCCAATGGTCCTTGTCACGAAGAGTAACGACACCTGGTGCATGTGTATCAATTTTACATATCTCAACAAAAACTCTCCAAAGGATAACTTTCGCTCGTCCCAAATTAATCAGATAGTAAATGCAACGGCTGGGCATGAACTCTTAAACTTCATAAATACCTACTCGGGTATAATTAGATCCCAATGCGAACCAGATTAGGAACACACTTCATTCATAACGGCTTACAAAAGTTCTTAGGATATTGGCTTAATCAGCAGGGCATCAAAGCCAATCCTGATAAGATTAAGGCCCTATTCGATATACAACCGCCAACGAAAGCGAAGGAAATACAGAGCTTGACTAGAAGGTAGTAGTACTCAGCTGTTTCATTACACTTTCAACTAATAAGTATAAACCGTTCTGACATTCTCCGTCAGAACAGAGATTTTCAGTGGACCACCGAATGCCAGAAGGCATTTGATGCCCTCAAATGACACTTGAAAACACCACATACGCTATTTGAATCAAGAGAAGCGGACATGCTTATTTTGTACCTCGCTATGTCAGGATCAGCTATGAGCTCTATCCTAATCAAAACAGAAAGTGAAATCTAGAGACCGATATATTATATCAACTAGGTTTTAAAGAATGCAGAACTTTAATATCAGGCTATTGAAAAACTTAAATATGCGTTGGTGATCTCAACTAGGAAGCTCAGACCCTATATCTTACAATACTACGTGGACGTACTCACCAATTATCCTTTCAGACAAGCACTTTAGAAGCCAGATACATCTAGAAGATTAATAAAGTGGTCCGTTCTGGGGTAGTACGATAGCATATTCAAGCCAAGGACGACGAAAAAGAGACAGATCGTAGCCGATTTTGTAGCTAAGTTTTCACAACCAGTTGAAGTAACAGCTGACCAATATAAGCCTTGGGATATGTTTGTTCACATATCAATAGCTGAAGGTTGTTCAGGTATTGGAATAGTATTAACTGGACCAAACAATCATACATACTGCTAAGCCTTGAGATTGGGATTCCACAGCATGAACAATAAGGTCGAGTATAAGGCATTTCTCGCGGGATTTGACATAGCCAAGTTTCTAGGGATTAAAGATGTCACAGTACGCATCATCACATAGCTGGTAGTGGAAGTAAAAGAACCGCAGTTGATGAGGTATTGTGAGAAAGTGATAACTGAGGCTAAGAACTTTGTTATTTTTACACTCCAACAAGTCCCACAACCTAAAAACTATCATGCAGACGTATTCATAAGGTTAAACATAAGCACTGGTATAGAGTTTCTTACATATGTACAAATCAGAAGACTAGACCAATCCACTTTGGATTGAACAGAACTCGTTCATAACTTAGTTGTGTGTCCCGCGGAGTAGAAAGATGAAAATTATTAAGTATCTGACTGACGAGGTAGTGTCTGACGATCGTATCAAAGCTGGCCAATTAAAGATTAGAGCTGCTAGGTTCACCCTTATGGATGATGAGTTATGTAAAAGAAGGTACTCCTAACCTTTATTCTGCTGTTTCGATAAATAGGTATGAAATACGTTATGCACTAATGGAAGTTCATCGTGGGATATATGGAAATCACTCAAGAGGACATGCTCTTTTGGCAAGGATACTATTGGCCAACAATGAAAAAAGATGTAATGGACCTTCTTAGGAAATGCTTGGAATGCAATTTTTCAATCCAACCAATAAATCCCTACCAATAGGGCTCAACCCTATACGAGCTCCACATCCATTTGCTCAGTGGGTATTGATCTGATTGGTAATCAGCTTTGGCTTTTTTTCTCGCCCTGTCTAGTTTGTTTCGGAGATCATACACTCTAGCATTAATGTTTTTCTCTAAAACTACACATGAGATCCATTGGACAGCCATATTTTCATTCTACAGTTCTTGCTCTGCTTTGGATAACCTCTTCTTCAAGACCGCCAGGTTGACCTTATCTTTATCAAATTCTTCTTGCAGTTGTTTATTGAAGTCCATAATTGACCAAACTTTGGATCAGGAGTGAGAGATTGCAGTTAGGAGCTGTGCTGCAGTGCTGTGGCCGAACAAATAGACTCTAGGGCATTTATTTTGGCAAATTTAGTTTTATCTTTTTTATTCCAGCTCATGCCAAGAGTCTTATAGGAATTCTTCACACTGGTCGGTACATTTTCAAGTGCTTTTGGTCCAAGTGTGTGAACCGATCTCACATCGCGATAAATTCTTGGGAGTTGGTTCTTTTGTTTAGCAAACTTAGAAGTACAATTCAAATGGATCGACAGATAAAACTTATTTTGATTTTTGTTATGTTCGAATGAGGTGCAAGCAGGGTCTCAAATTGTGACCCCAGAGTGACTAACATTGGGCAGATTTGCCTTGGTCAAGTTGACAGGATCTGATCTGCTACTTTTTTCTTAAAGGCCTCCTGAGATAGGGTTGCCCCAGGGCCTTTTAGGAGTTGCTTTCCAGTTGTGGTCAATAGGTGAGACTTATTTTTCTTGGCTCTGAGGGTAGCTGCAGCTTCTATTTCTTTTGGAGTTTTCTTTTTCTTCGGAGGTCAATAGTGGATATCATCTTTTGAGGAAAAAGAAGAGAGAAGACACTTGAATAAATAAAGGTTTTCAAAAGAAGAGAGGTATATGAAAAGCATGAGATCAGATTGATGAGAGCAAACCTAGTTTTCCCCAAAAGGCTTCTGGATGGGGTCTAAAATCGGTTGGTACGGTCAGATTTCCACATATTCTGTGGAGTAAGAATCTCTCTATAGTATGTGCTAGCCAAAAAGTCTTCTTAAAAAAACTTGTTGAAGATTGCAAGTTGATCCTCTGTTCAGAAGTCTTTAACATTTCTTGAAAGAAGGGTCAGAGTAAGAAGTTAAATGAGATCAGAACATGAGCTAGTCAAGTGAGGACTTGGCTCACTAAATATTATAAATTTTTCTAGTATAGCTGAGTTATCGTCCATGGGATCCCTAAGAGTTGATATCTATTCTCTTCTAACCCAGAACCAATCATATTTCCAATTTTTTATTGAATCCGGAAGATGGAGTATGAGATCTGTCACGTTTGAATGGATGATAGCATAGTAGAATCCCAAATTGGCTATTTCTCTTTTGAAATGATAAAACGAGTTGAATATTTTGACCGAGAGCATAAACTCGCTGTGATTTTGCCAGACGATAATAAAGGCTAGGATCATTCGCCAACCATTGGGAACAATCTAGATAGGTATTGTTTCCTAATAACGTAGGTAATCTGTGATCAACCTAGGTAAAGGAAACTTCATCCCGACTCGAAGCATCCTTTTAGTGCAGGCCAGACAACCAGATGAAGGTCGGTATGCTTCCTCTTCTAGTGGGAGAAACACAAACTGAACATTCTCTAGAACCTCAAACTCGCGATGCCAGGCCTTTGGATGGACTTTTTTTACTCTAGATCAAAGCCCAATGGTGGCCTACTAAATACCTCTTGGAGCGTTATTGAGAATGGAAGTAGAGATGACATTTGCTTTATTCGGTGGTGGTACATGAACAATGCTAGGAGGAACGGCCTCAAATAAATTTCATCTTCAGGAATGACCTTCGAACCTTGTTGGGTCTCGCTAGGAGGAGGATTAAAGTTAGGAGTTTCCTCATATACTTCCTCATTTTCAAATCCTTTGTCTCTGTGGAAATTCTTTGGTTTGGTGGCCCTATCTTCTCCTGACTTAGCTGCCACTTCGGATCCAGTCTCTTGATCGGACGCATATCCCTCAGCCTTGCCAAGATGCTCAGTTAACAGAGCAGAGGAGGAATTTCCTTCCCAGTATGCTTCTCTTTCTTTACATCCCGCTTCGCTATCTCGATCCAAAACTGACTTGACATAATTTTTTAGGGGAAATGATTAAGGGAAAAAGAAGAGGTATAAAAATGTTACCTAAGTAAAGCTGACAAGGATGCTTCTTTGGAACGATCAAAGGCTATGATCGGCTAGAGAGAGAAAATTTTAGAAGGTGAAAAATGAGTAAGTTCTCTATCTATTTATACGGAAAGTATACAGAATTTGAAAGGACACCTTCTGACCTAACAACTATAATGTCATCAATGTCTGAATACCATCGAAATGAACTCCCATTATCTAACACGCCAATCATAAAGCGCCACGTGGAGCCTTTTGTTGTAAAGTCAATCCACCAAGTCAGAAATAAAAATGTTGATTATGAGATGACACACGGGGGAATAGAAAGGGTAAGACAGAGAAAAAAGGAAGAACGATCTGAAAAGGTATCATTCGCATTGGTTGACCTCAAATCCCAAGCGGCAAATTCAAATGATAAGGGCATTGTTGGCGCTAGAGCTTACACAGGGGGAACTAAGCCTCAATCTAGCCAATCAGAGTGATTCAACCGAATAGATGAAATATTGGAATAGGCGTGACAAGGCAAATAGATAAAAGGTTGAGATCAAAACACTGGTATCTGATCAGGTAAGGCCAATTAAGGACAATTTCGACTAGAGATGGGTTTTGATGTTTGAAGGCTTAATGTTTTCCTTTTTGTTTGTACTAGGTGCGATCAGTCAATCAGCCTTTCATCTAAAAATGACAATTAGCCGACCATCCTTGGCTACCTCCACGTCACTACTAGAAGATCGGTGGCACAGAAGACCGTTGGTAGTTAAGGACAGTTATTAGGACAAAAGTTAGATAGGCCTTGTACTTTGGTGTTTCAACTTAGTTCTTGTCCAAATAGATTATGTAAATAGAGGCCTTGGGATGTCAAATGAAGCAGTCTTTTTGGCCTAAAAATGGAACCCAGAGAGAATTCTTGCATACTACTTATTGAATCCCAGGCATGTCTCCTAATCTGGTAACCAATCTCGCACTCATATCAAACTTTGCTCTGATAAGAGACCCTGACCAATCCTCATTACCACGTCATATAAACCTTACTAACTTTAGTCCACTTCAAAGCCTAACGTCAACTATATATATATATATATATATATTCAAACAAAAGGAAAGCAAATATCCTTCTCATTGTAATGGGAGAATCCCACTGTTGCAGCACATGATTTTCTCGGACAAAAATATTCTTTCATCTAGACAAACCCTAGTGCTATGGCATTTTCAACAATTCAAAACAATATTATTTAACTAAGTTAAACTATACTTACTAATTTATATATTTCCACAAACCTAAAAAGTAGACTATGGACAAAATCCTTATAATTAATTATTTAATCGAGCTTTCAAATAACTAACATGACAACGACAACAGTTTAGGCAACGTAAAACATTGTTTATAGTCACATAATATATGATGACAAAGGAATAATTAGCCGACACATTTGAACTTAGGGGATTATTAATTATAATGTCGATAAAAGTATGAGACAAGAATAACTATGAAAGTTCGTATATTGAATTAATTTTATGCACCTATATTTATTTATTACAACAAGTACCATGAATAATTATGTTGTCTCGTGCGCAAGGGCTTTACTGTTTGGATTTTTCGAAATATACGTTGCCTATTAAACTACTTTACACGTAATTTTGGATGCCATTATATTTAGCTATGTTCGATATTGTAGAATTAATAAAATGACAGTTAGTGCGACATTAAAGAGTACCGACACCACCAGAAACCAGCCTCTCTACTCCCTAGCTAGACTTTCTACTCGTTCTACTAGCAAAGATTGTAATAAACTAGTTAAAAATTAATTTTAAAAAATTAAATCTTAAATTTTAATTATCTGTTACTCTTTTGGTCCCAATTATATAAGCTTGTTTTCCTTTCTTCCCACAAAAATTAGCAGAACTTGCTAAAAAATAAATTTCCCGCCGTCTCACTAAAATAAGCAACTACATATTTACATGCAAACTACTGGAGAACATATATATTTACACCGATCCAACTATTGAAATCTATCGGACTCCAAGTTTGGAGCCCCTCTACTCAGACGCAGCTAACTCAACTAACACATTTGAGTTTGCTACATCTCATTGAAAGTCGGATTCCGAGCTCAGAGCCAGATCTGTTTCTTTAAAAAATTTAATATTTACATGCAGGTTAAGAAGACATATCAAATTTACTTGGATTTGTATATTTTTTACGTTTGTCCTATTGTACCCTCAGTAGTAAATCGCCATAATATGGTTAAATTGTCTTTGAAGGTGTTTATTTTTAGTTGAGAGATTGAATGTGTATTTTATTGTTTATTGTGCTAATTGTCTTAATAAATGATTTTTATTAGTAACAAAGTGTCTTAAATAGTGTATTAGGTGATTTTGCTTCAATGAGCACGACACCTCACCTCATGCACAATAAGATGAGGCACACTGTTTGTGGACCATTCCTCTTTGTGAGTGAAGTGCTCATTTTAATAATGAGCACTATGTCCAGTGGAGCAAATCTCGTATGAGTTAATGAGCACTATGTTCAATCGAGCGAATCTCATATGAGTTTTTTATTATAAGCGTGTCTGATCATAGGCCTTCTAAGCAGTCACTTAGGGCCTCAACCATTACCCAACAAGAAGGGCTCCTAAATTAAAAAAAAAATTATTACTGAAAGTTTAAATATTTATATTTTGTATATGAGATATAATATATAAAAATGACGTTTATTAATTGACAAATGAGGAAAAAATTAATTGTGAAGTATAATTAGTTTAATTCATGCGACTATATCATATTTATGTATTTAGTTTTTTAATATTTTCTAAAAATAAAATTTTCCCTTATAAGTTTTAGCCCAGAACCTCCACAAAACTTCAATTTAAAAGTTATTTAGAACTCCCGAAAACTTCAGAACAGCCCTGAATTTTTCTACAAAACCATAATTGGTTTTCTTAAGGTACCCATTTTGCTAATGTGGCTGGTGAATAAGCCAAAAGTGGATGGCTGTTTTTTTTTTTTTTTTCAAACTTTACTCCGAGTCCGACCCTTTTGGCTTATTCACCAACCACATCAGTAAATTGGGTACATTAAGAAAACCAATGATGATTTTGTAGAAAAACTCAATCTCGTATAGGGACATATGAGGAAAACTATATGCGTTAAGGAACCTGGACTATAATTTGGGGCGAGTGAAAAATGAGAATAAGTTTATTTTAGTGGAATGGGAGCAGTAATAATTATAATCAGGTAAAATTTTAAAATGTTATTTTGATAAATGAATAAATAAATACTCTTTAGTTTAAAAACAAGTTTATATATTTTAGATATGATCTGACACCATATATTTGGTGCTGTAATGGTACCGTGCTAATGCAGCGTAATATCAACAACTGATATGAGCATATTGTCACTTCTATAAATCACATCAATGGCTGAAATTATGTCGCACCATTTATCTTGTGCTATAATAGTGTTAGATGTATGGTGTTAGATCATTCTTCCTATAAATTTAGGGCAATAAAAAATGAAAACAAACGTATATAATACGTGAGTGGTTAATATAGATGGAAAATTAAGCAAATCGAACTCTAAAAAATTTAATATACCCCCCCCCCCTGAGAATCTGCTAATATACCTCATGTCATCAACATGACAAATATGTGAGTAGTTAAAATGGATCCCACCCCTTTTTATCAACTAATCATGGACTGTCATATGGGCATGGAGGGTATATCAAAATTTTTGCATCAAACTCACTTTCCCTATTGGAACGTGGAACACTTGATTAACAGGATAATGTATAGTTCCGAGTATCTCTAATTATACAATATGTCAAACTATATTGTCAAATACTTCCTTTCCAACCACTTTCTCCTTTTAATTTTTAATTTTTTGAAACAACTAATGACAATTTACGACATATATGCGCCATGAACTTTATTGTATTGTAGAACATTTTAAGGGTATCATTTTTTTTTTAAATCCGTACATACCTTGTTAATTGTTTTTTGTTAAAAAAATATCAATGAAAAGTTCCAATGATTTCAAGATTACGATAGAAAGGTAATCTAAATAAAATAAGCTTATTTTCAATTACATTTGTGACTTGATTCAAATATCATAATTAAACAAAAATCAAGAATAAAAATACAATCAGTCACCAAATATGGGAATGTGGATTACCACCTAGGGGTGAACACGGTTCAGTTCAAGCGGTTTTTGATTTATTTTTGAACCAAACCATTGGATTTGGTTTGGAGAAATTGTAAACCAAATCAAATCATTTAATTTTTCAAGCCAAACCAAACCAAACCTATTTTTTTGGTTTAGTTCGGTTTTAAACCACTGTTTGTCTATGAATGTAGTGAAAATGGACTTAAAATATGACAGTTTTATAGATATAAATACTCTATTATACTTATACTTTTTGAATACCAATATCAATATCAAACTCATCAAAAGGGAGTAAATTTTACTAAAACACAAACATATAACTAGTGAAATGTAACAGATAAAAAAAGTTCAAATAATACATATGTTTCAAATGAGGTATTGTGAGGATATGTTTATGAAGGTGTTATTTTATTCAAGCATCTAAATGTCAAATTTTTAGAAAACTATGGTCAATTAACTACTATATAATATCTCCAGGACTTCCTCTTAAGGATATTAGTTAAATTAGTCAAAAATTAGTTAAATAAATTACTAAAATGAACAAATTATCATAAGAAATTCCTTATTAGAGTACCAAACCTAGTCAATGAATTTGACAATCATAAATAAATAAAAGTCGTTTGATATTTTTTTCTTCATATTATTTACACATTAATAATTTTTTAATTAAAACATAAAAAATGGTTCGGTTCGGTTAAGTTTATGTGGTTTTTTAAACATCAAAATTTAAACCAAACCATTTCAAGCGGTTTGAAATTTTCTCAAACCAGACCAAACCATTTCATTTTTTAAACCAAACCATTTTTACGGATTGGTTCAGTTTTTTGGTTTGACGATTTATTTGTTCAACCCTACCATCCATATCTCGGCTTGGGCATCGGGTCAGTCGGGCTGGGTTGGGCCCGAACCCGAAACCGACCTGACACTAGTCGGGTTGGGAATTTCCAACCCGAGACCAACCCACCCGGACCAGGAACCGACCCAAACTGACCCGTTTTGGGTGGTTTGGGTCAAGTTGGGTTTCCGGTTGATTTCTTTCTTTTCTTTTTTTTAAGGCTTAAGTTGTTGGCCTAATTCTTTTTTAGGTCCAGTTCGTTTTTAGGCCCAATTAAGGCCCCTTCTTATTTCTAGACTAGAAGAGGGATTGGGCTGGAAGTCTCAAATTTTAATCTAGTCTAGGGTTTTATCAGACAATTTTTTGAGAGTGAGAGATGAGACTATCAGACGGCTTGGCGGCGGCGGCGGCCACGTGGCACTGGCGAAGGCCAGCCCAGACAGCAAAGAGGCGGCGAAGGCCAGCCCAGGCAGCGAAGCGGCAGCTGAAAGCGAGTCCAGGCAGCGAAGCGGTGGCGGAAGGAGAGTCCATGCAACGAAGCAGCGGCGGAAGGCGAGCAACGAAGCGGCGGTGGAAGGCGAGCAACGAAGCCGCAGCAGGCCGGCAACAAAGCTTCTCCAAGTCCAAGCAACGAAGTCGTGGCTGAAGGCCAGCAGCAAAGCAGTGCCGGCGGACTCCAGGCAGCGAAGTAGAATCGGCGGACTCCAGGCAGCGGAGCAGCGACGGCGCAACTTCAGTCTTCGAGATAGCAAAATTAGCGTTCAGGGCAAATGATGAATTGTTATCAGTTATCACTTACATTGTTCAATTCTTCATGTATGTTAGGTTGAGAATGTGTGTTAGGTTGAGAAAGTGCAAGTGTAAAGTATAAACACGTTTTCAACTTTCAAGACATCAGAAACAAAAAATAATAATAATAAAAATAAAAAATAAAATAAATCGGCTCAAACCGACTGGTTCGGTTTAGTTTTGACCCGGTCAAACCAGCGAACCGAACTGAATAGGTTCGGTTCGCCATCTTTGAAACCACAGACCAACCCGTAGCTTGAAAAAACCGAACCGAATCGGCCCAAACCGGTTCGGGCCGGTTCAGTTTACCAGGTTGGCGGTTTTTTGCCCAGCCTATCCATATCCATATGCCTGACTTAAGCATGGATGGATAGTATATGACAACGGGTGAAAATATTTTCGACGAGTAGGATAATTTACATGCCATACCTAAACACAAGCTCACCAAGCTTGTGCTTAGGGCTAGGGATTTAAACGAGCCGAGTCGAGCCGGCTCAAAAGTCTAAAAATCTTGGATTGAGCTTTTTTGTCTTGAGCCAAAAAAAATGGGCTCGGCTCACCTAAAAAAATTTGAGCTTAGCTCTAGCTTTTTCCAAGCCGGATTCAGCTTGTTAACTTTATTTTTCATTTTGTTAAGAAAATATTAAAAAGTTTAATATACGAAATCATTTCTCTTTTACAAGCTTTGTTGAGCCCATAAATACGAATTGGCTTCTACGGGCTAAATAAACTCAATGGGGCTGCTAAGCTCTATCCTTGCCTCAATTTTAAGGCTCGGCCCTAGCTTTGACCCGCCTAATACAAGCCACAAGGTGACTCGGCTCAGGCATTTTACGGGCCGAGCCGCGGGCCGTCCAAGCCAACTGGCTCGTTATGCTTCGCTACTTAAGGCCAGTGTTCTAAAAAATACGCTTAGGCGCGAAGCATGGGTAAAATGCCTCGTTTTGACGAAAAGCAGGAAAAAAGCGAGTCAACTAAAAACGTTGACCAATGAATCAAAATTAAGCGCAATTAGACAGACTTAGGCGTGAGAAAAATGTGCCTAAGCGTGGAACAAGCTAGCCTAGGCGCACCTAGGCGTCAACTAAACTACATTTTCAATTTTTTTTTCTTTTTTTCTCTTTTATTTTTACTGTTTGAGATCCAATTGAGATTAATCTCAAATTAAAAAGTTAATATGCATCTCTAAGATATCCTAGAAGTGCAATTTACCATATAAGAAATAAAAAATAGAAGATAAACAAAATATCAAAAACATGAAGTGAATCACGTGAGAAAAATACAAACTTTGTATTATATTATTATCATATTTCGTTGTCTTTCAATCTATATCCATTTTGAAAATAGTTAGACTGCAAACGAAACCCTGATTGATGAGTGATGAGTAAGAAGCAAATGAACACGTGAAATATATTGTTAAATGAATTGTTTTATAGGTCGGTTTCAGTTCTTGGAATTGAAAGGGATCCGATGTTAACAAACCTGGCATGTCTTGTTTATTCCTAGATTATTACTATAAAAATTAATGTGAAAAGAAATTTGCATGACACAAAATGTGTTTCCTTTTTCTTTTATTAATATTTTCTTCAGTTTTTTTGAAATACGTTGAAAATTTGTTAACACCTTAAATTAAAAATAATTTAAATTTAATTAATTCTTTTAATTATGTTTTATTATGCTTATTATTATACTACTTTGTTTAAACCCGTTTTATATGCATATGAAACGGCATAATACTTCAACTGGTAAATACAATTTATTAACAGCTTATGAAGATAACACACTTGATTAATCCATCTAACTATATGATTTTTAGAATTAAAAAAAGGGTTTCGAATTTTGATTAGCATTTTGCTGATTGGACAATTTTTGGAATATATATATATATATATGCAAAAGAAAAGGAAAATCTCCAACGTTATTGCCCATCTCAAATTATATAAGCGGCTAGTAACATGCCGATCATCCATCTACTACCAGATGTTCTAGTGTTTGAAAATTGTTAGAAAACAAGAAATATTTTGTTTGTTTGTTCAATCAAGTGATGTCAAGTTGAGAGTGAAATATGTTTGTTTTTTTCATTGACGAGTCCGCAAGGCCGAAAATGAAATTGGTTTTGGAAAGAATCATTGAAATAAATAAAGTTTCAATTTGCGACTGACGCCTTTTTTTTTTTTTTTTTTTTTTGCCTTTCTTTCCAAATTTCAACAATGCTGCTTTTCTCGTCTCTTTTCTCTTTCTCAATTACCTCATTTTTTAAAAAGAAATTTGATGTTTGATTGGACTACTTCTCAATCGAAATATATGGGTCCTTTTCAACTTCTCTTTTACTCTTTTTCACAATAATTAACTATATATAGACACGAATAAGTAAATCTATTTAGTAGAATGACCTGTCTAACCAGTAGTCAAACAAAACATTTTTTTGGGAGCGTAAAGCAAACTTTTTTTTAGAGGATGTGACTTTTTGAAATTGAGTTGGTGAAAATTATTTTTCAAGTGAACATGAATGGAAATCGTAGCTCATAGTAAGGGAAGTTTTACTTCCCTAATTAAATAAAAATATGTTTGTACATTTGGGAAAAAATCTTATTACTCTAGGAGTACTGAACTCGATGCTTTTAGCCAATCAGGAATCCACATATGGAATCAAGGGCTCCAATTTATTATTTAATTTGTGCCTTGAATCCCACATGTGAGTTCTTAAGTTCATTATTCTTGAGGTGAATTTTTCTTTACATTTGATACATAAAGATGGTAAAAAAAAATATTTTCCAACTTCTATGTATAGAAAAGAATAATGTTATTTATCTAGACGGGAAACCGGTTTCCAATCTAGTTGTCATCACAACATTGACCATTGAATAAATGAGGATTCTATGTATTTATGTATATCAACTTATTCTCTAATGTAATGATACTATCTAGATTGGAGACGATAAATAGCATTATTCTATAGAAAACATTTTATCTAGGGGAGTGGAGAACTAATTTTCCAGAAAAATTGGTGAAACTATGCTTGAAAAGATTAAAAGGATTGTACTATAAAATTTCAATTTTATTTCCATTTGTTAATCAAACAGTTGAAGATGGAAATTTTTTCATAATTTTGACATTTTCCATGAAAGTATCTCAAGCCAAATACACTCAAACCTTTGATCTAATTCTTCATTAGAAATGGTCTTTTCCATTTAAATTCTGGCTTTTGTACTGTTTTGATAAATAATTTGTTGATAAAAAATGTTTTTCACTATTTTGATCACATGACCATAATTTTCTTGAAAACAAATAAAATATTTTCCTATGCTGATGTAAGCTTTTTTATTTTTTAAGCAGTTCATAATATGATTTTCTATCAAACATGTTAGATTTTCTTTTTTAATATGAAATTCAATTATTGGTGACTATTTAATTCACAAGGAAACATCTTCCAAGCAGATCCCATGCCTGTAGCTAAAATGCCCCAATTCAGTTTTTTTTTTCGTTTTTTTTTTAATTCTTGTAAAAATGAGAGTAAACTTTGTATATCTTCATAAGACAGCGGGGTATTTTCTTTAGTTATTAGTTTAATACTTTCTCTGTCCCAAAAAGATAGTCCACTTACTATATTGAGTATGCATTTAAGTTTTAATTTCTATATGTGCCCATAATTAATTGTTGTTATTCAAATTGAAAGTATTTTAAACAATTAATGAGATATAAGGATATATGTAGAAAAATAAGATAAAATTTAATATTTTGACTATATTAACTATCTTTTCTTAATTTATTTAAAAATAAATATCAAACTATCTTTGTAAGATGGAGGGAGTAATAATGATAAGTTTTCTCCTTGTTCAAATCAAAACCATGAAAAAGGACAGGGATAATTAGGTGGTGATATTATGTGCTGAAAAGGGCTTTTCTTTTGAGCCTTTGAATGTTGAATTTTCATAATCACAAATAAAGTTTTTGAGAAAAGAGACAAACAGATTCTGTTTTTTGCTCTAAAGTCGAGATTTATGGGGGAAAAAAGAGCAGTTTTTGCACATTCCAAGTCCAACAGTGTGCTGTTTGAATTGGAACTCTCACCACCCACACGAGCGGTTCTCGATTTCCATGTACCCACACGCACGCACAGTGATCATATATATAGTGAAAATATTCTAAAACTAACAATCAATTGTAATAGCGTACTTAGAAGAAAGTTGAAGGGTAGTCGAAAGTTGACGACTGCTAACCAAAATACTAAATTTCATCTTTTTGGGAAGTTTTCCAAAGGGTAAAAATACGGATTTTTTAAAAAAAAAGGGTAGCTGGGATCGGGGACGCCACCTCTAGATCCGCCCATAATCGATTGACATAGAACGAATTCCATAACCTAGCTCAATGGGTTGGGGACGTGTGACATTATAGAGTAGTCATGTAGCCCAACGAGTTGATGGGAATATCTTTGTTCAATGCATGAAGATAGAATAATGATTATTATTATTATCCTCCTCAAACAAAAAAAGAACAATTATTTTTGTCTAAATTGAAAAAAATTTCAGCTTAATTGACTTACTGGACATTATAAATTTAAATGTTTCCATATATTTATTTATATCTACTCTTGCCCATACATTTAATCGTAAGTAGTGATACCAGTTATATTAGACATCAGTCAGTTCCTATATTACTCATCAAAATATGGCGAAACATTCTAGTATAATTAAGAAACGAACTCTACGACATGACCAGCCAATGAGTCGGGAATATGTGACAGTAGAATAATTTATTATTTATTTATTTATTTATTTATTTTTATTATTTTTTCTTCGACTCATTCGGTCACCTCATAGGAATATGGACCCTAACCTCGAATAAATTAGGGAAAGGAGGGTATGTTAGAGAACAACACATTCTATTCTAGTACTGTCTTTTGAGTTTTGAGGTAACAAGCTTCAAATCCTCATTCTGCAAAAAAAACCCAACAATTTTTTTCCTCTTTCCTGCTACAAAAATATATATACTTTAAAAAGAATCAGTTAATTTCTCATCATCTTGTAGTATTCCTGCCAATTTTCTTGCAAGATTCTTTCTTAGATTTGCAGTGTTATCATGAGAGAGATTTCTTGTGGGTTTCAAGATTTGACATTGATGATCCATTCTAATAATCAGAATGCTCCATTAATGGAGCAAAATCTGATGAATCCTTCTTGCTTTTTCGCTTGGAAGGAAGACGATGAGGAAGAAGAGATTGGGAAGAGAAAATCTACAGGAAACAAGAAAATATGTGCCAGAGGCCATTGGAGACCTCATGAAGATGCTAAGCTCAGGGAACTTGTCTCCCAATATGGTCCTCAAAACTGGAATCTCATTGCAGAAAAGCTTCAAGGAAGATCAGGCAAGGCCACATCTCATTTCTGTTTAATTATTCGTCATCAGTTATCGACTAATCTCTTCATTTTTTAGCTCACTTTTTGATTCGAAATGAAAACTTCAGGGAAAAGTTGCAGATTAAGATGGTTTAACCAGTTAGATCCAAGATTGAACAAAAGGGGTTTCAGTGAGGAGGAAGAGGAAAGGCTTTTAGCTGCCCACAGAATGTATGGCAACAAATGGGCTATGATTGCCAGACTATTCCCTGGTAGGACTGATAATGCAGTCAAGAATCACTGGCATGTGATAATGGCTAGAAAAAATAGAGAGCTCAATAGTGTTTATATAAGAAGAAGAAGACCCTCCTCTTTAAATACCTTACAACACAATTTCCTGGAATTACAAAAGGGTATGGATATGATAATGTTGACTTCTCTTTTAAAACTAGTCATTCTGGTTCGTTATGGAACCAGCCTCATGATGTGGCAGCTCTCTTCTAGAACCACGAATTTTTCTAAAGAAACAATTTCGTGTCCTTTAAGGAACTAGCTTTGTTAAATAAAGTTATAAACCATTAGTGGTTTCTAACCTTTTATGGAAGGAACTAACGTCGTTTCCTTAGAAAAACTTATGAAACCACCGCAAAGTTGGTTCCATAAGGAAACAAGCTGTCAGTTTTAGAAAACTTTTATCTATCTGGTTCTTGAAAAATCTGTTCTTTGAAAATAGTCTAAAATCAAGAAATCAACCAAGTGATGTGACTCAATAAAAAAGAAAAATCTACGGCCCTATTGTTATAAGCATGTTTCCAGCTTATTCCACCAAATTATGGGGTTAGTTTCACAAGGAGCTGACGGGTTGTTTCTAGAACTGGACTGATAGATAGTTTATGTATTGAGTTTCAGGTCAAATTAGAGGAGAAGAAAAGGTGAAGAAGCCAATTTTGGGGAATGAGGGAGAAGAGAATGATCAATCAGATTCAAATTCTGAAGTTACTGCAGCATCTGAATCAGCAGCAAACAACAGGGCCGGTCACTACATGTGTGGAGAAAATGAGAATGGAAATTTTGGGCAGAAAGAAATGCTTTTCATTGATTTTCTTGGAGTGGGACCCACTTGAGGAATTCTCAAGCCCTGTGTTTAATTTGCTTTGTTTTGATTGCTCTCTTGAGCCGGTAACTAAGGGCAGTGGGTTTTACAGTGAAAACCTTGTACTAATAAGAGAATATTATTATATATGAGATGTATCTAAAGCAAAAATATCTCTCACCAATATATGACAGGATTATCTCATCATACGTATACGCGGTAGAAAGAGATTTTTTTTTTCCGTTTTCTAAACACAAAGGGATGGTGGGGGAAGCGCATATAGGATTCGAACACAGGAACAAAGTCTTAATCTAAAGTATAATTTGCAGCAATGGTCCCCAACCTTTGCATTCATTTGTGTTTTCATATCCAACCGCTAAATTTGGACAAACAGATCGAGAACCTTTGTATTTTTTTATATTCTCATCCAAATGCATATATTTAATTATTAAAAAGGTTTCCTTCAAAAAAAAATTTTCAGCAGGGTTAATTTGACAAATAGTCCCCAGTCTTTACGCTTTTTATTAACTGAGTTCCTGACCTTTCATAAATTCACTTATAAGGTCTTTTATATCATTTTTACCCTTACTTTTTAAGTAAAAACAAAAAAGAAAATCTAAAAAATAGTAAGAAAAATAAAAATCTTTTTATGTTTCTATTATTCAGAGATAACTCAGTAGTGTGTCAAATAAGATAAGATTTCATGCAAGTTGTTGCTGATTATTTTAGGAGAGTTTGTTATTTCAGTTCTATAAATGTTATCCCTGTATAATTTCATTTGCACAGATACTTCAATAAGACATTGTACATTCTCCAAGTTAAAGTTTCTTCCATAATAATTTTGTGTGTAGTTTGTTATATGGTATCAAAGCCATGTCTAAGATAAATTCTTGATTTTCTCTCTGTCGATCAAGTTGACTTGTTAGAAAAGATTGAAATTTGAAGAGGAAATTATTGTTCTGAAGTATGGAGTTCACCAATGGAGGAAACAGTTCTAACGTGCAATATGGTGTCAAAAAGTATGTAGGCACAAACTACAAGTAGTGGAGAATGTGCATGGAGGTTTATTTTCAAGGTCAAGACCTCTAGTACATAACTAGTATCTGGTTCTAATGCAGAGATCCCAACTGAAACTCCTAAAAATGCTGAACAGCAGAGGGAAATGAAGATGAAATGTGGAAAAGCGCTTGCTTTAAGAACATTCACTACTAAAAAATACGTCGTTACCGACGGTCAAAATCCGTCTGTAATAGTCATATTCCGTCGGAAATTTAAGTTACCGACGGGGAACGATGGTCGGAAAACTCCGTCGGTATAGGCTTGTTGGTGATCACCGATGGCCAACCATGTGCCGTCAGTAATTTCTGACAACAATTGGAGCCGTCGGTAATTTATTAATATAATAAATATTATTATATTTTCCAGTTCCAACCCACCCACCCATTCGCCCGACCCACATATGTACCCGCTAACCCGACCCGACCCGACTAGATAATAAATCAATGTCATTTCTTTTTTTGCGCCTAAGGGGATTCGGACCTCAAACCTAGCAGTCGGGTGGCAAAGTCCCAACCGCTAGGCCAGTGATGCTTTTTGTGATCTAAGTTTGTGTCACTAATATATTTAATATATATTTATATAGTTTTTGCAATTTAAAAAATAAGTAATTTTTTTAAACCAATAATACAAGTAAAAATATAATATATTTTTGTGTGTGTGTGTGTCTATATATATATATATATATAGTAGCTAAAATAGTTAACACTGTGCATTATCTATCTATGCTTTATCATTTTAATTTTTTGCTACATATACAAATTTGAAAGTTTGAAATTATAAACATAATTAGAATTTTATAGTGTCATTTACAAGTTGTAAATTTAAAAAATTATCATTTTAACTGTGTATTAAATTTTTATATGATAGTGATTAATATACTTAAATTTCCATATACATGTTCTTGAATTTTCATAAATCTGATCTTTTTTTTAAAAAAAGTAACTTATGTCAAAGTATTTTTTATTTTCAAACATTAATAAATTGAAAAAAAAAACATTTGTATCATTTAAGGTTTTATTTCAATATATTTTTTCTTTAAAAACCTTATTTCACTTTACTTAAGTCTTTAGGTAACAGGAAATTTAGATTACATGTTATTCGATATAGGGTAATTGGCGTAAAAGGACCCTAACGTTTGAGGTTATTGTGCGAAAGGACCTTATATTTTTCACTATGGCAAATTAGACCTCAACCTATCACTGTTCATGCGGAAAAAGACCCTATCATTTTTGTCTTGGCGAATTAGACCCTAACCTATCACTATTCATTCAGCAAAGGACCTCCCGTTTACTCGTGCATATTCTTCCACATCCAGTAGCTTGACAATGATATTTATATCTTTTAAAAATTACAATATGTTTTTTTCGCCTCTTATAATAGCATATCTAATTATTATTGTTGTTATTTATTATTATCATTATTATCTTTTGATATATTAAAACTCAATGCTGATTTACCATTAGATATTTAGCCTTATTAGGAGATGATATGGTTTGTCAAATAATACATACCTAACACACCATATAAACGTCTGGTAGCATATCATTTTCATATTTGAACCCCATAATTTATAAAAATTAACATAGATGAACCTTAAATATGCTACCAGACGTTTATGTGGTGTGTTAAACATGTACTATTTGACACGTCATATTATTTCTTAATACGACTGAATATCTAATGGTAAATCAGCACTGAGTTTTAATATATCAAAAGATGATAATTATAATAATAAATAATGACAATAATAATAACTAGATATGCTATTATAAGAGGCGGAAAAAACATATTGTAATTTTTAAAAGATATAAATATCATTGTCAAGTTATTGGGTGTGAAAGAATATGCATAAGTTAACGAGAGTTTCGACCTAAAGAGACGGAAGGTCCTTTGCCTCATGAATAGTAATATATTAGGGTCTAATTTGCCAAGACAAAAACGATAGGGTCCTTTTCTGTATGAACAGTGATATGTTGAGATCTAATTTGCCAAAGTGAAAACGATAAGGTCCTTTTGCACAATAACCTCAAACGTTAGGGCCCTTTTGCGCCAATTACCCATTCAATATATTATAAGCTTAACATATGTATTTTTTTACGGGAAAACATATGTAATTTTATGTATATATATAATATATAAAATATAACTCATAGTGTAATTTTAAAAAATAAATTACAGAAAATTAAATTTCATAAAATTTTAACACAAACACATTCATCACATTACTTATTAAAATGGTATATCATTGTTACAGACAATTGCATTTTTTGGCTAAGTAAATTGTTAAAGATTTTTGACTGCCTGAAAACTGGCTAAAGATTACTGATAGCATAGAAAATCTTTAGAAATTACAGACGGTAGGAAAAAGCCATTGGTAATTTACGACAGCCAAATGATTTCATCAGTAATTACCGACGGTAGACCTCAATCTGTCAGAAATTTCCAATAGAAAACGGAGAACGTCGGTGATCACCGACGGTGTCACACTGCCGTCAGTGATCGCCGACAGTAGTGTCACGCCGTCAATAATAACTGACGATTGTTTGGCATTCTTGCCATCGGTGATCACCGGTGTTTGTGGCCCGTGGTCGGTAATTATCGACGGCTGTTTCCTATCGTCGGCGATCACTGACGTATGGTCTCCGTTTTCTGCCAAAAATTTCTAACAGATTGATGTCTACCATCAGTAATTACTGTTGGGAATTAATGTAAATTTCCCGATTACGCCCGTAGGACCGTTGTTCAAGGAATTTAATTGAGAAAATAAAAATAAAAGACGAAGACGAATTTAATGGACTGTCAAAGCTTTCCACTATATGATTAAAGTCGCTACAACCATACAGAATTTTCACTCGCCAAACCAAACCCCCAAGTATTATAAGAAAAATATAACAATCTTTATCGCATCTACTAATTTCTACCCTTTGCCCAACCATCAAACAACATAAGAAATCTCAAGACGCTAGACTACTATTTTTCTTCACAAGACTCTCTTACCCGACCCAAGTGACACCGAAAAAATCACCCCGAGTTTTACCACACCTAATTTTCTACCCTTCGAACAAACTACAAAGAGTTACAAGAAAACTCTTCAAGGTGGTAGACTCACTAATTTTTCTCTCAACTCACTTTACCACTTGTGTATAAAAGAAAAAGAAAGCATCTCTATTTATAGGTTTTGTTTCCTTGGAAGATAAGACAATCTTTCTATGATTTGGATTCCTTTTTCTCCTAGGATTCTTCTTCTTTCCCTTTCCTTTTCCTTTTCAACTTTAGATTGTTTTTGGCAACAAACCCAACCATCTCCACCTTGCCAAAATAAGCCAAAATCTTCATCTTTTCCAGTCTTGTACGCAATACTTGAGAAATTACCAGACAAGCCTTTGACATACTTTGACAGTCCCATACTCCACCACATGAGATAATCACTTAGAATTAACAACAAATTCCAAGCATTTCATCGGCTCAATGTCGAAATAAACCTGCTGAAATTGTGGTGCGACTCTCTCGTTGGCTTTTCAGAGAGCTCATCAGTCATCGACATTATTACAAACACATACCTTACATCACCGTTGACCAATGCCCGTCTGTAAATACAACAGCTAGAAGTAATACACATCCTTTACCATGGCACTTAGCGACACACCATGAGGATATACCACATACTTCATAGCACATCTCTATCGCCCTCACACCAAGAGAGTCGGATTGTCCAAATCTGAACAGTAGCCGAACCTGTTCCACCTGAACAATGTTTTCTCACGTAGCCAGTCAGTCTATAACACCAACAAGTTGCAACAACCACCAGTCCCCAAACAATCTCATTGAGAATTTTTGTATCTGTACCAACTCTCAAAAAACTAAACAATTTTTCCAGGTGCAATAAATTTGAAGAACCCCTTACCGGATACACCTCTCCAAATTGATGCCACAGTTCCTTCACAGTAAATATTTTATGAATATTTATAGGCTAGATGGAAACACATCCTGGTTCCAGTCTTCAAATATAAATCTTCCCAATTACTATCGCTCATACTGGCTCCAACAACTTTGTTAGAACAAAGAGAAGGTTTTCTTTTGAAAATTTTAAATTGCCCAATCAAAATCAAGAAATTCCAGACTTGTTCTAACAACAAGTCAAACTTGATTCTCAGTACTTCGTATGTCATATTTTTCCTCTGCTCCACCTTAAACAAAACATGTCGCTCTGATACCATTGTTGGGAATTAATGTAAATTCTCTGATTACGCTCGTAGGACCGTTGTTCAAGGAATTTAATTAAGACAACAAAAATAAAAGAGGAAGACAAATTTAACGGACTGTCAAAACTTTCCACTATATGATTAAAGTCGCTACAACTATACAGAATTTTCACTCGCCAAACCAAACCCCCAAGTATTACAAGAAAAATATAACAAGTTTTATCGCATCTACCAATTTATACCCTTTGTCCAACCAACAAAAAACACAAGAAATCTCAAGACGCTAAGCTACTATTTTTCTTCACAAGACTCTCTGAACCGACCCAAGTGACACTGAGAAAATCACCCTGAGTTTTACCACACCTAATTTTCTACTCTTCGAACAAACCACAAAGAGTTACAAGAAAACTCTTCAAGGTGCTAGACTCACTAATTTTTCTCTCAACTCACTTGTACCACTTGTGTATAAAAGAAGAAGAAAACATCTCTATTTATAGGCTTCGTTTCCTTGGAAGACAAGACAATCCTTCTATGATTTGGATTCCTTTTCCTCGTAGGATTCTTCTTCTTTCCCTTTCCTTTTCCTTTTCAACTTTGGATTATTTTTTGCAAAAAAACCCAACAATTACCGACTGTTTTGTGGCCATTGGTAATTATCGTCTGTACTAGCAAGTTTTCTTATAGTGATTAATTATCAAGGCATTCATTGATCATGTTTGTGACGTTAATTCTCCACAGAAAGTATGGGAGACTCTTGAGATATTGTTTTCCAAGTAGAATACAACAAGGTATAATTCTTGGAAAATGAGTTAGCAACGATGATGCAAATAGGTATGTCGATTTCAGAATATTTCTTACGGGTCAAAACCATATGTGATGTGCTGGAATTTCTAAACCAGAAGCTAGAGAAAAAATTAGTGAAGCTCGCCTGTGAAGATTTCTTGTTCGTACGTGGTTTAGAGAAATAATATTCGCCCTTTGTTACTTCCATTCAAGGATGGGCAACTCATCCGTTAGTTGAAGAACTAGCGAAATTGCTTTCAAATCAGGAAGCTTTCGCTAGACAAATCACTAGAAATTTTGTTGTTGACGAATCAAATGATGCTCTCTTCTCAAAAGGGAAGTTTACTGAACAAAATTAAAACGGCATTGCGAAGAAATCAGGTGACGACCAGCAAGGTAGTGAAAAAAAATGCCACGGATGCTATAGATGTAGAAGAATTTAGCATATAAATCGATATTCTCGAGCGAAGCTATTTAAAACTAACATGGCCTGTGGAGATGATTAGATTAATCAGGAGTAGTGCTTCAATAATATTTTCAATTGGCGCGTCCCATTTGTGTTTTTTAAATGTCTGATTTGAAGTAACACATTGTTTCCTTGTTCAACTTATAATGAGCTTTTTTACTAGTTTAAGATTTGTGGTCATCTTCGTTAGTACAAAAATTGTGTTCGTATATTCTAACTTTATTTATAATGTCAAAATTTATTTTGATGTAATATTTACATGACATGCTTTACGTGAGATATTATTCCGAGCATGTGAGTTTATTTCTTCCTCAGAAAGAAGGTATTTTAAGCATATGGATATTTTTCTTTAGAACCAAGAAACTCGAAAATAGGCATATATTAACTTTTCTAGTTTGAATTACCTTCTACTTACCTTATTTACTAAGGTTAGAATTGTATGCATGTTAAAATATCTCTCACAAGGAAAGCTTATGTTGACATGGAATACTATTATTGCTTTACTTTTTCTTCTTATATATATTAGGTATCTTTATTTCTTGACTTGTACAAGAAATCAAAGATTACATTATATATATAATGGACATTCTTTTGTGTGGTTATCAACCAAGAATCGAGCAATCACTTTGTAATATCCTAAATCTCGAGACAAGAGATCAAACACATGACCAACCCCTGAGAATTTATTCTTGCATAAATCTTCACACTTCCACAAGTTGTATTTGATATTGGCATCCTTTCGAAGTACGTTAGTAGGTTACCAATATTGTGTGAGAGACTTTTCACACAAGGTTTAGGAGTTCAAACATCTATTGACATTTTAGAAGCTTGATGTACATTTTAGAAGAAGTGCAATAGAGAAAAAGAGAAGAAGTAACAGGCGCTGCCTTCATAACACAACAAAAGGCGAAAAAAAAAGTTCTTTTATAAATTTTCCCTTTGTGTGTTTAGTATATATTACGATATCACTTACTCTCTTTTCTATGTACTAAACTTTCACTAGTTAGTGGATCGTTTGTCCCATGGCAAGGGTACCTACAGTTTTTCTTTTTTTGGGTTTCTGCGTCAACAAATATGGTGTTCATTATGTGCTTATTTTTTTACACCAGATTATGCATGTGTTATTGTTCACGTCGGATGGACTAGTACATCCTGTCTTCCTTACACTGATTATTATTGTTCATGTCTGACACACCAATACATCCTGCCTTCCTTACGCTGATTATTATTGTTCACGTCTGACACACCGGTACATCATGCCTTCCTTACGTTGATTATATCGATAACTCAATCTAGATATATCGTGCTGTGTTTAATTAGAAAGATTGCAAATTAATTTATTACTATATGTGCTACAATTAATTATCTGTGTTCTTTGTTGAATTGTAATAGAATTTATATTGAGGAATTCTTAATTAAATAATTAATTAAGTAGAACTTGGTAACTCATTTTTCAACAATTGGCATCAAAATGGGTTCATTTAAACATAAGTGAGATCTGATTACTTTAGTTAGTGCTTCTTTTCTGCTTCCTATACTTGATGTCTCAAATTATGCATTATGGAAGATTAGAATGTAGATATATATTCAATCTATTAATGAAAATGCATGGTTATCTATTTTAAAATGTTAAAGTACACCAACTATCAATCAAAAAGGTGTTCTTACTACACCTGGAGATGTATTATTGAATTAACTAATTCTGGGTCGAATTCAAAACTTTTAAATGCAATTTTTTATTTTTTATTTCTTTGTTGATGCAAACCAATGCCAGATGATTTCTTCGTTTGACAGGTAAAGAGGCAAGAGACATATTTTGATTGCTAATGAAGGAACATATTTTGTCAAATTTTTAAAACTTCAGGTGCTTGCTTCAGAGTTTAACCAATTAATGATGCATAAGGACGAAGAATTCAAAGATTTTTATGGAAGACTGAGTGAGATCACAAAGACTGCACATATACTTGGAAAGAGATACTCTAACAAGAAAATGGTCAAAAAAAATACTTAGATCCTTACCAAATAAATTTCATTTTCATACCAAGATCACAACAAGTGAAGAAAGCGAGGATGTAGAAAGTATCAAAGTTGAAGAATTGGTTGGCTCACTCATAACATATCAGCTAAATCTCATAAAGAAGAAGAAAAAGAAGGATAAAGAGGTGGAAAATTAATTCAGTGCAAGCAAATCTGAGATGATTTAAAAAGCAATGACATTGATCAAGAAAATGACCTTCCATTACTCCAAAAGCAATTCAAAAAGTTTCTGAAAAAGCAAAATGGAAAATATCTCAAAAGTGAATCTATTACTCTAACTAAAAATAGAATTCAATGTAGTGAGTGTGAGCGATTTGATCACATGTCATATGAATGTTCTAACACCAATAAGAAATTTAAGAAAAAAAATTCCAAGAAAATTTTCTGCAGTGAAAGGAAGAGGATATATCTGGCTTGAACAAAATCAATGAGGACTTGAATAATTCAAAAGAAAGAGTCAAAGAACTTGCCACTAGAACTGCAAGACTGAATGAGGTTTTTAGTTATGGAAGACCAACTCATGTTAAATTTGTCTAGGTTTTGAAGAGAAAGGAAAAGACGAGGTATCAAATAAAACAGTTTTTATAAAAGCTGCACACCAAACTCCTTCAGATAATTTTGTCAAGTCTTCAAACAAAAATGGTTTTACTTCTTTGTATTATGCCTAAAACCAAGATCAAGTCTCAAGTGATACATGGAAAATCTAAAGGTACTACAATTGTACATCATACATAGGTTTTGTCTAACAAAATTATGTCTATGACGTGTTTGCAAAAGACTCAAGCCAGAAAAGACATATATCATAGACTAGAACACTAAACCGAAATCAGAAAGGTAGATCTAACAATAGAGTTTAGAATATGACAAAAAGGCATATAATAGCTGGAATTAAATGTCATGAAGCATGTCAAACTGAGATGAAAAGAACCCAAACTGAAAAAAGAAAGTCTTATACATCACAACCACACTTTAGGTAAGTACCAATGATCTCATACTTATTCTTATTGTGGTCATCATTGTCATGTGAAATCTAAATCTTCAAATTTTGTGAACATGACTAAAAATCACCTAGGGAAGCATTATACTTATTCTCTATATTTATACGCCTATTTGCTTTTACTATGGGATTAAATGACATAAAAAAATCTAATCGCTATAAATTTTTAAACAAACAATATAAAAGCAAAAATGACATTCTTACTGATGAAAACAAGTCCAAGAATAATGCTAATTTGAAAGGGAAACAAGCATGAGTTAAAAAAGTTGATTTGAGAGCTTATGAAAATATGTTGGTTCCTATTGAACTTGTTTACCCTATTAATTATTATAAGACCTAGCACATGATGATATCCACTTTACTTATACCTTATTTGTATTCGCATATTTAAAAAAAAAAAATCATGTGCATTTTAACTTTTGGATTTTAATGTTTTTTATTTCTTTGATGTTTTACGCCTGAAACTCCCAAATTAACTTCATCGATACAATTTGATCTTTGGGATTGTGAGTTTGGCATATTTGCAGAAGTATTATTTGAGGAAAAAAAGCTAATCAAGTTATAACTAAAGGGGTGCAAGGAAATTGGATATATCTCGTAAAATCTGATACTGAAACATCTACCTTAGAACCATAGCGAGATATATCAAGCCTGACTTGAACAGATTTATGATGTTTGAATTAGAAAATAACTAAAATCAAGAATGACTTCATAAATGAATTTCATTTCTCTTTCTACTAAAGGGGTAACATATTTAAATTTTTGCTATTGTGCTTTATATGACCTGATGCAAAATATATGAATAGCTTATTCAACACTTTTGCATGATCCACATCACTTCTTTTGTAAACGAGTTATATAGTTTTATGGTTAGTTTAGTTACTTTATTAAATGTTCAAGTCGAGTATCAACTCAAAGATTTACTTATCATCGCTATTGTACACTGCTATAGCTGAAATATCTGTATCAATAGTTTTGCACTTCTGCAATTAAAAAATTTTTAAAAATAAAAAAAATATACATTATGTACTTTCTGATGCATTTGGTCATTATCAAAAAAGAAAAAGGAAAAAATTGAAAAATCTAAATCTTTTTGTGTGATTTGGGTGTGCCATCACTTAAATGATCAAATTACTTAATGAGTGCATGATATCACTGAGGTACTTGGAGGAGGACGCATAATGTGAACCCCCTTAATATATTGAGCAAAGATTCCCATATATATTGAAATCTCCCAAGAGAGCTATAGATCGGTGAAGTTTGATCTTAAACTCAATCTAACTAACTCAAGTAAAACTAGGAAATGAACTCCAATCCCCCAAAAGTAATGGAAGAATGTACTCAAGTTATATAATCAAATTCTAAAGAGAAATCAACCTTTAGAAGGTCATCAAGTTCAACAAAGAATAAGGAAATGGAAGAGAACTTTCATATCCTCCACATTGTTTTACAAATACTAAGCCAACCCTAGAAGACCTCAAATGGCTCCTATTTATACTAAAGTGTGTTTTGGAACCAAAAAAATTACAAGAAAATAAGAAAAATAAGATAAAAAGGCTTAAAAACTCGGGTAGTTGATGCAGCCATAATGGTGTGGCCGCACCATTTCTTTGGTGTGCTCGCTCACATTTGATTCCATGTCATAAAATAGATAATGCCACTTATATTGACGACCTATTTTTTACAGAAATCGTTAGGTTACATAGGGTTCCTAGGAGTATAGTGTCAAATCGAGATATGAAGTTCCTTAGCCATTTTTAGAAGGTTTTGTGGAGAGAAATGGAGTCTAAGCTATTATTTTCAACCACTTGTTACCCTCAAACCGATGTCCAAATTGAGGTGGTAAATAGTACCTTGACACAACTCTTACGAACCATGATTAAGAGCAATTTGAAAAATGGGGTGGAGAGTTTGCCTTTTATTAAGTTTGCCTATAATAGAAGTGTGCATTCTACTACCAATTTTTATCCTTTTGAAATTGTTTATATTTTAATCCTTTGACTCATTTGGATTTGATTCCTTTATGTATTGATAAAAGAAAGAGCGTCGATGGAAAGAAGAAGGCCAAGTAGGTAAAAACTCTCATGGAAAGGTAAAGTTCCAAATTGAGAAAAAAATGAACAATATGCTTCTCAAGCTAACAATGAAAGAAAGCATGTCACTTTTGAGCAGGGAGATTGGGTGTGGCTACACTTAAGAAATGAAAGGTTTTACAAGTAAAGGAAGTTTACACTACAAGCCCGTGGTGATGGTCTTTTCCAAATCATCGAAAAAATGAATGACAATGCCTACAAGCTCGATCTTCTGAGTGAGTGTGGTGTTTTCACTACTTTTAATGTTTCTGATTTATCTCTTTTTGGTGTTGATGACAGTTCGAGGGCGAATCTTTTTCAAAAGAGAGGGGATGATGAGATCTATGTACCAGTAGGCCCCATTACGAGATCAAAGGCTAAAGAAATTTAAGAGTCAATGGCGGGACTAATACATCATCTTATAAGTCAAGCTCAAATGGGAGAAGTATTGAAGGTCGGGTTTGATTTGGATGCAATAAAGTCAAGAGAAATCATTTGGACTGAAGCAAGGACCAATCATATGAAAGAAATAGAGCTTGAGGACTAAAAGAGCATTAAAAAAATTAGCTTTTGGCAGATCTAGAGAAAATTAGGAAGTTCAGTGACTTACTGTACAAATTCTGGAAAAAGAGCCATGTGGCCGCACGCCTCAGCCATGCGGCAGTACAATATGGACAAAACTAGCAGAATTGGAGCAGAACATTGGGTGCAGGTGAACCAAAAATGGTGGTTCATACAAAAACCAGAAGAGACATGGAAGAGAGATTCATTTTTAGAAAAATAACAATTCAAATAGTCTTCAGAAATCTTATTGGTATAAGTGAGACTTTTAGAGACAGTTTTTTCTTTATATTTTATATAGAAAATCTCTAAATGTCCCAAAATATAAGAAATTTCACAAATTGATGGTTATTTTGAATACTCAAGACTGATTGAGAATCTTAAAAAGTCTCAATTGAATACCTCATCATTTTTAAAGACTTTTTAAAAGTTTAAATAAGTCTCAATTAAATATACTAAGATTTTCCAAGAGTCCTACATCCTCATACAGTCATACATCAATTATATGATGAACAATATTTTTCCCAGTCAAACGTTTGTTACGTGTGTAAAAAGCTATGTTATGTTTCCAATACGTTATGTTATTTGTGTAACAATCTATGTTATTAATAATTTTTATTATTTGTATAATAAGTTAATGTAGAACATATGACAAAATGATTGAGACAGAATTAGACCAGAGATCAGGTCAAAAATTGGGTGTTTTGGTTTTCGGTGTCAGAATTTAGTGTATAAACCTTCTTAGAAGTGAAACTATGAGGCAATCGAGGCTCATAAATCCTCATTAATTTTTGGACATTCGAGGAGGTTTAGGAAATTTACGATTTTCTTTTTTTATTTTTCCCCCTTTTTTATATTTTTTATCATAGGGCTTATGTTATTTGTCTAACAAGTTATATTATTTGCATAATAACCTATGTTAAAATAGTGCAACATCAATTGTTTTTCTTTCTTTTTTTTTTTTTTTTTGAAGGAAAGTGCAACATCAATTGCTATATTAATTGAAACAAGAAACAAGTAATACTATATAAATTTAAAAAGAAAACAAAGAAAAAAAGGGGAAACAAGAAAAAAAATTAAAAAACAGTAAAAAAAGAAAAAGATTTCAGCTAGTCAGAAGTAGGAGGGTGTGTGGCGGGTGAGATTGGGGTGGGGGAGGGGCTTAGGGGATTGGGGCGCGGGTATTTAAAATATTTATTAAAAAATGAAAAATAATAAAAATTTTAAAAAAATAAAAAAACATATCTTGTTACATGTGTAATGTAGTAGAGTACACAATATTTTTAAAATTTATTACTTTTGGGAAGTATATATACGATTTTTTAAAGGGTTTTTTTTTTGATAAAAACCCCTTTTCTTGATGGAGGTTTGAAAAATACCTTGCTTTTTTTTAAAAATATTTGTAAAAATACTATTTTCGATTGTAAAAGTACTCGAAACCAATTTTTACAAAATTCAATTATTATTATTCCTATTAAATTTATTTTAATAATTCATTTTACTGCCCTCGTTACCATCACATAATAAAATCAACCAATCCTTAATATTTATGATAGTCGCAAAACAGAACCACCACCCCGCCTCCTCTTGGTAACAAGAGCTGCTTCCACCCCCATCGCCAACGCTTTAATACACGATAACAATCCTCGCCAACACATTA